>CAIGRB010078057.1:57878-92603 GCA_903798255.1 Fraxinus quadrangulata
AAAATGTAAGTAAAATTTATATTTTAAATTATATTAATTATATTTTCTTAATTTTTGGGAAAATGGAAGCAAGTTTATTCTTATGGAACATATGGAGTATATAATTATCATTGATATAGTGATTTAGCCCCTCTTTGGTGAGTTAAAAATCAGATTTTTAATAGATAAGTTGATAAAACTGTGATTAAAAAGTTATTGATTCAACAAAATATGTGTTTAAAATTAATTATTGACTTTAACTTATATTTTAATCTAAACTTTAATCCACTCCAAACGAGAGTTTAATCTAAAAATTAAAGAATAAGAAAAAAGTGACCTAATATAGATTGACCTGTCTTCGATTTAATATTTAAATTTGTTCATGTTTTATTGCGTCATTTATTTAAACTTTACCATATATTTCCCCCTTCTCTTAAAAAAGGGAATCCTTGATTCACTATTCATTTTTGTCGCATTAGTTTTCACACTTGATCTCTTTTGAAGTGGTTTGTTAATAGTGTTAAAATTTAGTATATAATATAATAATAATAATTAAATTGATGAAATATCTTGAATACATATCTTCCACCGTGAAAGTATCTTTCAATTCATTCTTCTTCTCAAATATCTTTCAATTCATTCATTTTTCATCTCAAATATCTTTCAATTCATTTTTCCTCTCAGAGCTTTCAAAATATCTTTCAATATCGGGTAAGGTTTCATATTGTTTTGGTGATATCATTTCTCGTGTTTGACATTTGTTCTTTTTTTTTTTTTAGTTCGAACATCCTTGTGGATCGGAATATCATAGAGCAATTATTGAAGATTTCTATCTGAAATAGTTTGGTGTTGTTAATAACTCAAGGTTTTCAATTTGAATTTTTTATTTGTGATATGATGTTTCTGAGCAGAAGAAGGGCAGGATAAATGTGATAAAGATGAGTTAATAGTGGATGATGTCGAAGACGAAGATAGAGCTGACAGTGGCGATAAGAGGCAGAAGAAGAAGAAAATGAATATAAGGTTTTTTATTCATATATTGGTCATTTTTTTGTTCTCATTTATGTTTGCTGTGAAATAATTGAAGAGTAAGTTTGATTATATAAATATTCATCGAACCAATAATAGAGAGTCAGAATATATGCTTGACGAGGATGACTACGAGCTTCTTCAGGAAAGCAATATCTATGTTCCTCTTCCAAAACTTGGACGTTCTACGTGTGCATTCTTTGGTGGTTTTTGTGAAATTTAGGGTTGGTGGTTCTGTTAAATCCATAATTTTTAATTATTTGCATTTTATTAAAACTAATTAGGAGAGCAAGAAGTTTAAACGATTGAAAAAAGTTTGGATGGATACAGAGGAAGACACCTCTGGATTTTCTAATGAAGAGGAGTTCGTTGGAAGTGGAAAGCGAGGGCATTCAGCGGAAGAGAAGATTAAACGCTAAAAAAAGATATTTGATCCGCGCAGTGCGGAGTGAAAACTCTACACAACGCGGAGATTGACTCCGAGCAATATTATTTGGAAGAAGAACAACCATATAATGATAGACCACTAACGAACTAGATAAATCTTACTTTTTAGAGCTTAAACTATCCAATAAGCATTTGTCCATATTTTTTATATCCTTTAAAGTGGCTATTTGTGCAGATTTTCGGTCTGATATCCCAATTGTTCCAACTAAAAAAGTAATGGATTATTGCATAATCATCCAAATAAAAATCAAGTCTTATAATTTAGAGCATAGCTCCAACTACTTCTTCATAAGTGAAATACAGTACTTTTTGTTGCACTTATTTTAGTTCAAATAGCTTTAGTATAATTCTTGACACTAAATTTAAATAAGTCTACCTTTTGATTGTGGCCAAGTTAAGAATGCTACAAATAATGTTTGACAACATGGAAGTAAAACGAGGTCAACCTGAGATAGCTAATCAATTGATGTCGAAAAAGAAGAACACAATACAGCTGAGGCTAAGGCTTTGGATGGTAGCGAAGGAAAAGGCAGGGCAATAGCACGGTTGTGTTATTTGTTTTTGAATGATGTTACTGTCTCAAATTCCATCATTTATTTAGATGGTTGTGTTTTTTAGTGGGGATAGTCTTCTTTTTTGTATATGTATGAAATAAAGTTGTGTTTTTTATAATAGAATTGAATGCTTTCTAGACTTACATTAATTTGTAAATGAATACGAACTTTTGTAATTTGTATTAGTGTTTTGAATTATTAAATTAGAAATAAGGGAAATTGTATTTAGTTTGGGTGAAATGTAAGCAAATGTTATCACCTAAATTTAATTAAGTACAATAATAAAATATTTATTTTTTGGCAAAAGAATAAAAAATAAATCAATAATTTTAAAAATGTAAAGTTATTTTTTTTAGGAAATCACAGCGTCGGGTCGAAGGCCGCGAAGTGAAAGGAATACACTATTCTCAACGCGGAGTAGTAACACCGCTCTGTGTAGAATGAAAACTTCGCGTCGTGCAGAGTCTAACAAATACCAAACACGATGAAAGTAGGAAAAATAAGAATACTTTTCTCAAATCGTGTTGTTGTCTAACTTATAGTTATTACTTATAAAATAAACTATTTCCATATGAACTGAAGTTAAATATTTTTTTATTTCAAAGCAATGTTCTTAATGGCAGTTCTTATAAAATAATCTTATTTTATACGTATCAATTATGTTTAAAAAAAAATTCACTCCGCACACAATGCGAAGTCTTACTCCGCACTATGCGGAGATGTCTCCGTGCATGCGTTGACATTTTTTTTTTTTGTTGCTAAAAAATGAACATTTCATTATTGTGATAACATTTGCGCTGCCCCCATTGACCCCCGCGACCTGATTGATCAGGTCGATCCCCGTCGGGGCGTTGCCCCCAAACCCCCATGGGGGCTCGACCCTCACAACCTGACCGGACATGTCGATTTCCACCTTTTGGGGCACTGTCCTGCTACCCCTTTTTGTCATCGTATGTGATTCGATTCACACTCCACGTTGTGGGGAGTGTCTATTTCATACATTGTTCATCTAAAATATCAGATAAATATCTCTGATACAGAAAATTATTTCTTCAATTTTCACCATCGATTTACCTTCAACCTAATTTCATCATTCTCTTTCCTCCTTAGAAAATAGCGGTAGCTCCCTTTTGTTACTCTCATCTTTTCTTCACATCTGATTACACAAAGGGGTGCTATCAATTAATATTCGTTACCCATCGATTTCTGAAAATCAGATCCCGATAAGGATAATGAAGGAATGTCAAATCTAAATTTACTTCATTATCTTAAATATTATTATTTTAATTTCATTTATTTCAAACTACATGAAATTATGTTATACAGTGCATATTGGGATGATGAATCTAACAATCTGTATGGAAGAGACTTAATAAAAGCTATAATGGACACAACACAAGATATGACTAATGCGGTTAGTAAAATTCATTCATCATAATACATTTAATTCCATAGGTAATATATTTAATTTACATCTATTTATTCTATTAGAATCTTGAGAATCTTGATCTGGAATTAAAATTATTGCGGCTGCTCTTCAACGACGACTCCACACATGTTTCAAAAGAATATGCAATTCTAGACTTCAAATATGAAAATGAGTGTATTCGTCACATGATGGTGCACGTAGAAATTCTAGGAGGGATTGCCAATAGAGATTCAGAGAATTTAACCATTTTACAAAAGTACGTAAATGTCAATTTTCCATGAGTTGGTTGTACGTGGATAAGATGCAAGTGTATATTTCATGTTCGTACCCAGACAACACTTCATATCTCTTTCTTGTCAATATCCCCGAGTGAAAATTTCAAATATACGACTATAGCCACAACAACATTCATACACCAGAACAAGTCAGAGCACATTCAAATGCAGTAGTCGATTTAACTCAAGCATCATCTTCATTCTAGGATATTCAATAAAATCAATTTCTGCAGACATGGTGACTTTATACAAACGAAAGATTACAGTTGATATTTATTTTAATGAATACTTTCTATGTCCTTATTAATCCTGATATTACTGGATAATCATATTTGTGCAAAAAAAATAAAATCCTGACATTTATTTCATATTTAACAACACAGCTGAAGGAAATCCTTTACTCACAAACACAAAGGTACGTATAAATCAAATATCCTTTATTCTTACGCACATGTTAAATGTTCATATTTTAAACTACATTTTCAATTATGATTTTTTATTCATTGTACATTTAATAATTATCTTAATAAATTGCTATTTGTAATTTCACTCTTCAAATTTCTGCATCACGTCAACAACTAAAAATGCTTTAAATTTATTTTATTTTCACGTCTATATATTTTTTCTATTTCTTGAAGACGATGTACAAGAAGAATCATTCTCAGCGGCCTACACAATATAAAGGGAAGTGGAGTTTGAGCACAAGATCGAGGACCTCAAGGCCAAGGTTACTTCCCTAAAACTTTATTTTTCACTTTTCTTTTCCTTTTCACTCGAACAACTGCCCAAAACTATTAATTACTGAATTTTATAAACAGAGCTCTAAATCTTTCTTGCAAGATCTGTTCGAAGAAGTTAAAACTCGAAATAATAATCGAAACAAGGTATTTTTGTTAATAAATTTCAATTTTTTTACTATAAATAAATGCATAATTTGTCAGTAACTCACTTAAATTCTCAACTTCTTTGAATTTTTTAGGTAGAATTTTCATTTATATGGGAGAATGAAGCATAAGCCTTAAATGCGATATTGATGTAAAAACTAAAATTAAATACTTAAAGCCTGTAGATACTTTTCTTCTCTTTTACTTATAAAAAATATTTTTATATTGATCCAAATTGGAAATAAGTGGAATGTTGAACATGCATATTAATATTTTGTACAAATTTGATATTGAAGTAAGCTAACACACTTCAAATGGAAGTTGTTCAAATGGAATGAGTTGCTTAATATTGTTTCCATTCGAAGTTGTTCAAATGGAAATAGTTGTTTAGTTTTTTCATGTTTGTGGAACTGATTATTTAGTTTTAACTGCGTTTAGTTTTATAGGATTGAAATATTGTAAAGTTATTGAAGATGATGGTAAACTGAAATAGTTAATTGAGCAACAAAACATGTTACTCGTGAAGGAAAGAGATCGTGGCACCAAATTTTCTTGTGTTAGTGTGATCTCAAAACAAGGTAAACTATCAGGCTTTGATTTTCCATATTTGTTAGTCTATATCTTCCACACCCAATCTCTCATGGCTATTTGTATGTAGCATTATGATGAGCAAGAAAAATTACCTCTATTAAAGTATTACTGAAACTCATACACACAGACCATTTATACAACACATGTATTTGCACAGCTTCCTCATATAATTGTAGAAATTTCATTTTAATTTCAGAGAGTCTAAAGTTTATGTTCCTTCTATTGTGTGAAAATTTGTTGTACCTTCATTATGTATATCTATAAATATTTTGAAGAACACTTTACAGTCAACTGTCTCGTTTCTTCCTCTTATATTTTTCTATTTTTGAAATTATTTCCTATTTGTCATGTTTGCATTTTTTTTCTTACTATTTTTAGCTGCTTGTTTTAAGCTAATTTTAGCCATAGTTCTAAGATAGAGCTGCTCATTTCTCTCCTTATTCACACATATTCATTTGTACATTCAGCTATATGATTATTACATGTCATCTATTGCTTATTTATGCTATTTGAAAATTAAATTTTGCTTAAATGCTTTAGCATGAAGAATTGCATTTGATGACTGAGTTTTACAAGTTTTTTTCCTGAAATTGTGTTATTTCTTTCATTAGAGGGATTTTTAGCTTTCTTAATTGTAGACAGATAAGATAAATTTGAAGAATATTATGATTATACGTTTTTTTTTTTTTTCAAATGTTAAGTTTTTCCTTTTTATTTATGTGGTCTTTAATAAATAATCTGATTTATATATAAGGACCATAATTAGAATGCATTAACATGTATATGGATCAAATGTTTTATGAATGTTTCATGACTGCGCATTATTATATTAGATAAAAATTTAATGAACTTTCACAATAATTTAACTTTTCATTCATATTTGATACACTAACGTTACCTTAAAAATACCAAAATTCGTAGATTGTAATTGCATACGACTAGTTAGGAATAAAAAAAAAAGATAATAATGTGATAGGGTTTGATGGATTTATAAGGTAAAAATGTGATATAACTAAAAATATTATTTCTCTCACCATAATTTATTTTCAAATTTAGCAAATTAGTAAGTCTCTATCATCGAAACCTCTTTGCAACCGCCTACGTCCAAGCAACTAGAAAGTATTGTGACTAGCTGATAATAATCAATTGAAAAAATTGATAGTTTTCAATCGTGTTACATATAAAATAGACATATGTCTAAAATTATGGTTGAAATGTAAAAATTCGATTGGGGTAGTATGAGGTAATGCAATCATTTTTTATTATTTGATAAACAAAATTGTGACATCGGAAATTACATTGTGACATGAGTTAGTATTTTAGAATATAATGTGATCGCTTATCTCACTTGTTCATGATGATCACTGACCGTGACGTTGAAGATTATGATTTACCATGTACATAATGTGACGTGAGTAATATGTGGTGGTCCTCTTATATACTATGTTAATGTAATGTCTATTGTGCGGCACATGACCCTTCTTTCCATTTCATATGACTCAATCAAGTGTTCGACGAAGTTAGGGTTTAGCAATTCCAAACCCCTCCCCAACGTGTGGAATATGAATTGTGATATGAGGTTCTCTTAAATTGAATATTGGAAGATTTTGAAAGAGTTTTTCTCTCTCTATAGTTTGCTAAAAATGTGAGTGATGTTTAATTGGATTTTTTGTACAAATGTTAGAGTTATAGAATTTATAAATTTAATTTTCTAATACGTAAATTAATTGATTTCATAAGCATCTGATTATAAAAATAATTATTTTCGATAAATCCGTTTCTCAAAAGTTAAAAATTATAGGGGAAGTTTCACAAGGTATCTAAAAAATGAAACTATTTTCAACATTCCCAAAATACCGGTTTACACATTTGTCAATTTTTGTCATTCTTTTTGTCACAATTGTAACATAAGAGTGTTGAAATTATTAGACAAAGTGTAACACTGACAACAAGTTGTGTTACATAGCCGTCGCAGAACAATGACCACCTCTCCATATGACCACCTTCACCATTGTAACCGCTCCATTTATGAGCTAACCTATAACTTCTAGAATTGCTTGGTTGAAAAATTACTACAAATTTCTATTTTTCTTCACTCCGAACAAGTTTATTGATTTCCTAATCAAATACCTATATCTGTCAAGTTTCACGAATAGGGACTAACGATCTAAATCGATGGTCGAATTTTACTCGTTTGTTGCTCGAAGTTAGAAAGACGTAATTAAAAATTCTATTCTATCCCGTTTTCCTTTTAAAGCACTCCAAAAATCTCCGTGCCTTAAGGCTTTTTGATTTCTTGTTAAGGACTCGAATATCATTATACTGAACTTTTTTGTCACCTAAATAACATATTTTAATAATCCAATTAATTATTAATTAGACTAAGTCAAAAAAGTCACGAGAAGTAGGGTATTGATAGAGAGAGTTGGGGCATCCTCTTAGTGTTATTGCCCTTAGGATTCTGAACATGTTATTGTCAATAAGTTTAAGCTTATACTTAATTAATTGCTTTTGTTGGGAAGGCAGATTTTTAGCTAACTTGGTTGGTTGGTTGGTTGGGAGCCCTCTTGGTGCATAAGCATCGTCATTTATGAAGTATGTTAACAGGGGGAATAGACGATACAAAGGGATGTCGACATGAAAAATAATAATTGATTAGACATGAAAAAGTTTGGAGGTCATGAAATTTAAATTTTTGTTTGAACGGAGTCACTTTATCTGCCACGAAAGATAGAATAAAAAAATGCGGTTATGAATTATTACTTTTTAAGTAAAATTTCCTTGCGTCGTGTCAATTAAGCATGATGCGCTAAAATTTATTCCTCGTGAAATTATTAAATTATGCGCATATATAATTTATATGAAAAAAATTTTAATCGCTAAAATTCTTGGGCAGCCAAAATTTGGAAAGATATAAGGTCAAATTTTGTTTTTTTTTTTTTTTTCAAAAAAAGAAAAAAATTTATATTCAGCTTCGGCATAAATTAAAATCTGTATTTAATGAAACTTTTACATTAAAAAAAGATTTTTATTTGTATAGTAAAATACATTTCAAATAATATGATATTCACTGAAGTAATTATGCCATGGTAATTTAATAAAACATGTGAATAGATTTTAAAGGATATGAAATAAATGTGTGTTGTGAAAAGATGTGAGATATATGATAAATAATTAAAGTTTTTGTCAAGTAATACATAGTATACGTACGAGTTATGAAACAAAAGTACATTTATGAGATAAAGACATAAATTCTGAGTTTTTAGTTGTGAGTGGTCCATATTATACTGTGTTTAAAGGTGAGAGTATTGTTTTTTTTTTTTGATACCCAGGTATCTCAACTTACGTCGAACTATGTCATGGACCACCCATCACCGACCCCTCAGCAATGGGCGAAGATAAATCGCGGTATATGCCCAGTTGACCAGGGTCAGGTATATGCCCAAGTTGACCAGGGTCTGTGTACTCTTTATACTCTTGGCCCCAATGGAGCCTTCCTCCATGAATATTACATCACCGAACTGCTCCACCCACAAATGAGTATTACATCACTCAGTTGCTCCATCCAGGATTCGAACTCCCCACTCTGGGGTTGTAAGCCCAACAATGCCCATCATTTGCCAACTTGGATGTACCCCAGGGGGTAAGGTGAGAGTATTGTTGAATTGGCTCTAGATAGACAAGAATCGGATGAGTTTTGTGCGAGTCGAATTTTTAAGTTTGAATCAATTATCTATGGAGGGCGATACGTCACCGATGGTTGTTATGGCGAACTTGGTGCTAGAAGCAAAGGTGACTTGGGAAGAAAGGAAAATGAACAAATATTTTGGACACAAATGGTTTTATTCGTACAAGTTTATTCGATTTCAAATGCATTGAGACAGTTTAAATTCAATCAACTTCGTTCTCATAGTTGATGTAGTTCTCGGACGCAATAATTATTATTGACTCTTCGTAATAATGCCTAAGTTGTTCGAATATTTGTCATGACGTAAATTTAGATAAGGAAAGTAAAACATTTGCTCGAAGCGAGTACAAATTTTAAATAAGGTGTAGTCGACAGTAAGATTGAGTTTGGTAGTTTCACTATTCAGTTCATTATTGACGTTTGAATTTATTTTGAAGCAAACACGTGTGCTACTCATTGTGATCATTATTAATTGATTTAATGTTTTCAAATGTGCTAATATACACTACAATCTAAAATGTTCTTCATTTTTTCTCTTGATAATTTGGCACAAGAATATTGGAAAATAATGACTAGTCAACATTAGTGCTCTTAATTTTTTCATGTGCACAAAAATACACTACAATTTAAAAGTTTTCCATTTTCCCTCTAGAGAAATTGGTACGAGTATATTCGGAAATCGTGACATATAAAAACTTCATTATTAGTACTCAATTTTTTTTTATTTTTCAAATGAACGAAAAAACACTACAATTCGGAAGCTATTTATTTTTTCTCTCGGTAAAATTGATATAAATATTAAAAAATGACGACTTAAGGAACTTCTAATGAAGTGTCGACAAATGCACTCTTGCACCCGTGGTCCTTCTCTTTGCTTGAAAAAAAAGTGCTGCGAGCGTTCCACTTATTATCAACAACAAAATTACCCTCAATTTCCTATCTCTAAAAAAGATCGAGTTCATTTTCAAATATCTTTTTATACTTGCATAACCAATCATCAATAATAAACCACCGAAACTGTATTAAACAATTATTTATCCCTTGTATGTCCAATTTATGAATTTACGGTTTTCTTAAACTAGTTGGTGTCAAAAAATTTAAAGTGAGTCGCCGCTTTCTCATGAGGTTTCTAATGGACGATATCCATTCTAGGGACTGAATGTACCATAATAATTAGAGATTTAGTGCTAATTTACTCCATTTTAAAGTTTAAGGACTGACTTGTTACTATGAAAATTGATTGGGAGCCAATAGTTCCAAATTTCTTTTGTCATTTAGTCCATGTTTCATACACGTTAATATTTTCATTCTCATTCTTCTACTCATTTTCAATTACATATTCGTTAATAAAATAATATTTTTCATCACATCAATATATTTTCTCTATTTTTCAATTACACATTTTTCATTAATCTACTATTCTAAAATTTATTTTCTTAAAATAATGTGACTTAAACACACCCTTAATTAAATGTGCAGCACGGTCTGAAATGCTATTTTCGCTCAATGTTCCCAAAATTTCAGATCAATGTTCCCAAAACATACAGCTAATCACCCCTCAAAACACGCACACCAACTCTCTCCCTCTCTCACACATAGTAATACCAAGCTGTCTCTATCTCTCTCACATACTAACTAGTAAAAACAAGCATTCTCACTCACATGTGAATTTTCGTATTTGTTTCAAAACGAGAGATAGTTGAATCACTTTGATATAATCATTTAGACAATTAAATACGTTACGTGCATCTTTCAAATGTGAGACAAGTGATACTTCGGTCAGGATCTTTCAGATGTGTAGACAAGTGTCCAATTTTTCTCTTCAAAACTTAATAACAGTTCAATTCCATTAGGATCTGTTATCTGTTGAAAGATACTTGAATCGGGATCTTCTTAGACGTGTAAACAATGTTCAAATTTCTCTTTAAAAACAATGATTCAATCCCATTAGAATTAGTCGAGAGATATTTGAATCGTAACCTTTTCAGACGTATAGATTGTATTCAACTTTCTGATCAAAATTTAATGAGTTGAGAAATATTTGGGTAGGATATATGATTTAAACGCCTCTTGGGGTACAAAATATTATTATTAAGTCTCTATTTGTGTATCATTATTCAATGAAAATGAGTTTTGAAATAGTCCATATTTGATTTGGATTAAATTTCAATTAAAATTTCAAATCAAAGTCGATAATTAATTATAATCATAATTTCATATAGTCAACAACTTTTTAACAACACATTTTATTAATTTATTTTAAAATTTTAATTTTAATCTCTGTGAAGTGAGGCTATTGTAAATTTGAAAAATAAGAAAATATTTTGAATTTAGATGCAACATGTTTAATTGCAGAATATTTGATTGAAAATGATTTGATTTTTCTTTCTTTCTTTCTTTCATTCTTTTTTTTTTTTATTTGTTGGAAATAATGAATGAGTGGCTAAACACGAAAGCACATCATTTGAACTTAAATCGCTCATTTTGGTTTTGGTACTGCATTTTTTATTCGTCTCTCTCTCTATTTGTGTATAGGTATAACTACATAAATCCTTGGTGAGTGTGGGTGTAATTTCGGACGTTCTAGATATTGATTTGGAGGTTTTTGATACTTGATGCACGATTGGAAAGGATAATAGATCGGATATGGCGGAGGTTTCCGGCGACGGAAGTGTTAGAGCGACGCCGGAGCTGAGTTCCGATGAAACGAGTAGCAATGCGAGGCCAAGCGCGGCCCCGATGGCGTCGTTCAAGGAGGTGAGCAAAGGCTCCTCATCGCGGCGGAGGACATCGTTCCGGCCTAGTTTGGACTCCGATGACTTCATGAACCTGCTCCACGGCTCGGATCCAGTGAAGTTGGAGCTCAATCGCCTGGAAAATGAAGTCAGAGGTCAGTCTCTCCTGCTGGATCCACTAGATTTGTGTTGTGCTTTAGTAGCTTTAGTACGAAAGGCTGTTGTTTCTTTGGAGAGTACAGTTTTGGTTGACAGTTCTCTTGACAGCGGCGTGAGGTTGCCAACATTTTTAACATCGATTTTAACAACTATTAAAACGATCAATGCCACATATTTTTACACATCATTGAATGTCAGAAAGTTGTCAACAGTCAATGTACAAGTAGCATAATTCTTCTTCGGAATTGTTGAAAGATAAATGGATATATAAGATGTATTAGGTCGTTTTAATGTGTGAAACAATTGGATTTTGTGACTTGCAGATAAGGAAAGGGCATTGGGTGAAGCGCAATCTAAGATCAAGGCATTGAAGTTTTCAGAGCGCCTCCGTGAAAAAGCTGTTGAAGAGGTTCCATTGTCTCCTATTTTCCTATTATATTAACGTTTCATAATTTTTAACTGATTTCTATGCTGTAAATGGTTAGGTTGTGGTTGTACAATGTTGTGTATGGAAGTGGGAAATTCAGCATTGATTGAAAGGTTAATGGCACGCATAGACAGATCGAATTTTTTTATTTAAAAGAAAAATATTGATTTTTGACATAATTGCGGCGGAGCAGGACACCAAAAGGAAGAGGAGTATAAATAGCGCATGGTAAAGTGAAAATTGGTATTTTTTGAAGATATCTATTATTTTGTGGGCAATGTGGACCGTACGAGTTTTAGTACACAGATATGATGCGTCGAGTTAGAGAGAAACTAAAGAAACAAAGAAAATGAGAAGAACATTTTTCCCTTTCAGGATTTACAAAGTAAACTAGAACTGAACTGTAAAACGGTTACCTTGTTTGTCTTTCGGAGTGAAGAAATAGGGATGCAATGGAAGATGTATATTGTCAATGAATGATGTATATTGTCAGAGAATCTTTGCAACTGATTTAAGTCTACTTGAAGTGTAACTGTAATAGAGACATATAAGATGGGAGAATCTCATTTGTTTAAGGCTTCAGCCTTTTGATACTTTAGTTAGATCTCATTGACAAGAAAATTGTTTCTAATAGTAAGATAATTGAAAAAATATCTTCTTCCTTTAGTGTCGATTTTCTCTTTTACTACCAAGTCGTAGCAAATTATCAAGAAAAGAGATTCTTTCTGTTTATATTTATCGCCAGTTCGAAGGTCCAATGGCAAGTGTAAGATTTGGAAAACAAAGTCTTTTTCTTTATCAATGTTCTCCTCCTCATGCTGATTTGTTCAATTCTTCACGCATGTCAATTACTAACTCTTCGAGTTCATGTGGATTCTCTTAGTTAAATTCAGCTTGTTATTCGATTTTAGCTTTAGAATAATTTTCGTTAGGGATTGCAAATGTTAGGCTGATCATTTAAAGGGGCACTAGTACTTGGATATTAAACTGACCCTGCAGGACGGAGGGGAGGGGGGTCATGGCTTGACCCCCCAACTTTTGGCCTTTTTTTTTCTTGGACAAAACCACAAAACATCTAGCATTTTATTTCACTCTCTCGCGACTCTCTTCCTCAACCCTTTTACCAAAACCCTAACCCTTCTAATTTTTCAAAATTTGTCCATAATTTCTCCACAAATTACCACATCTACTATGAATCTTCACTTCCGAATAAAATTTTCAATTAATTAGAACCTGAAATTCTACCAATTTGCTATAACACTGATGCAAAGTGATGGCCATTACGACACAATCAACTTAAGTTATTTTGCCTTTAAAAATGGAAAGGTAACCAAGGTACACGACAGTAACTTATAATTTCAAATTTCTATTTATTTTTGACCAAAATTCAAAATGGTATTAAATATTGAATTGTGTTTATTTGAATTGATTATTAGTATTAAATATTAGTGGAATATGTTTCCTTCCGATAACTTGAATTGATTGTTTTAATTAATTGTTTGTAGCAGTTATGGATGAATTATTTAGACGTAGATACCCGTTTTCTTGTGATGAGCAAAATATTAATGAAAATAACGTTCGAGATAAAAAAGGATGAAAATGATGTTGGAGATGAAAGGAATGACGGATTTGGTGATGAAATGGATGTTGGGGATGAAACTAATCTTGGAGGTATTCTGGTTGAAACTAATGCTAAGGATGTTAGGAATGAAAAAGCGTAGAGAATAATTGTAATAGGATATCAAATGATTTTTTGTTTTTCACAACTTTTTTACAAGTTTGAATGTGCCTCCCAACTTAAAATGTTTGCTTCTGCCATTGTGATCGTGTTCTTTTAATTTTTGTTCGTCTGTCATTCTTTATTTTGTAAACATTCAGCATGCCAAATATATTTGGATGATTTTTGAATATATCTCAAGCATCTTGTCAGTCTAACTTATCAGTTGCATGTATGAATACTGTCATGTTTGAGAAGTGATGTCTTTGGCAGGGACAGTAGTAGAAGAGGTATCGCAAACTGTCCCATGATTCCAGGTGGAAAAAGAGAAAATATCATACCGTTTGTTTCAGTCTATCTAAATTATTGAATCTAAGTTTACTTTTTGTTCCAACTGCAATTTGTAAAATATTCTCCTTCCCCACTCCCCTTGGAAAAATAAAAAATAAAAAAATGAGAAACAAAAAGGAGCAAGTACTAAGTGTTTTTTTTTAAAACTTAATCGGGAAGCCCAAACAACATAAAGAAACTGCGAACTTTTTCTCTTGTATCAAATGTAATGTTTTACAATGCTTAAACTGTTTGATCCTGGCTATCTTTGTAATCAATCAACATGGTATTTGCTTTCTTTGTATGCTCCTGTTTCTCTTTTACATTTTCCCTCTAATTTGTGAGATGCATGGAATGATCTTCCCGAGTTTCAGTGGAAGCTGAGATCTCCCCTATTTGCTGTAGCTCACAGAGGAGTTGGCAAAGGTGGAGAAGAAGCTCAAGCTAACGGAATCTCTTCTTGAAAGCAAGGTACCTACTAGAGCTTTCGTTTTTCTTACTATATTTTGATGACAGTGCTAACGAGAAATTTATTCTCATCAGAATCTTGAAATTAAGAGAATCAATGATGAGAAGAAGGCCTCCATGGCAGCTCAGTTTGCTGCAGAAGCCACTCTTCGGAGAGTTCATGCTGCTCAAAAGGATGATGATATGCCTCCAATTGAAGCAATACTAGGACCCTTGGAGGCTGAGCTCAAACTTGCCCGACAAGAGGTTTCTGCTGTGTTGTTTCTTTGCTTTGATGTCTGCTTATTATGTCAAACTGGAACCTTGTTTGGGGAAGAGTTCCTTACTCGTTGCCTTTTGTTCCTTTTAGATTGCTAAACTGCAGGACGATAACAAAGCCTTGGAACGACTCACTAAATCGAAAGAAGCTGCTCTGCTCGAAGCAGAGAGAACTGTGCAAGTAGCATTGGCAAAGGCTTCAATGGTGGACCATCTCCAAAACAAGAACCAAGAGTTGATGAAGCAGATAGAAATCTGTCAGGTATTTCAATCATGCCTACTCTTTCATTTTTAAGGGCCAATAAAATTTGTAATTTATATTCTTCTGATTCCCTCCTTTTTCTGACAAGATTTTATTCTAACATGTGCATCAGGAAGAGAATAAAATTTTGGATAAAATGCATAGACAAAAGGTTGCAGATGTTGAAAAGCTTACCCAAACTGTGCATGAGCTCGAAGAGGCTGTGCTTGCTGGTGGTGCAGCTGCTAATGCTGTACGGGACTACCAGCGGAAGTTTCAGGAGATGAATGTAATATGCCACAGAGATCTGCATGATCAACTTGCATATACAGATGGGTCTATTAGAGAGTTTGATACAACCTAACAAGTGTAACATTTTTTATTTTTGTTTTTCAGGAGGAAAGAAAGACTCTTGATAGAGAGCTAGCTCGTGCAAAAGTAACAGCAAACAGGGTGGCAACTGTGGTGGCAAATGAATGGAAAGATGCTAATGACAAAGTGATGCCTGTAAAACAATGGCTAGAAGAAAGAAGGTTCTTGCAAGTATGTTTCTTCCCTTTCTATCTGGCTTCCTCTGTTCTATGATGACTGATGGTTTATTACTCGTAATTTTCACCAGTTTTCTTATTAATTAATGGCTGTTATCACAGAGTGAGATGCAGCAACTACGGGACAAGCTTGCTATAGCTGAGAGAACTTCAAAATCTGAAGCCTATTTAAAAGTAAATCAGCTTATTAAGTTTCCCTACCTGATTAGGATTTTTAACTTAGTTTCATTTTGTTGTAAAAATTAAGACTTCACGTTGCCCTCCAGGAGAAATATCAATTGCGATTAAGAGTTCTTGAAGAGACTTTGAGATCACCAAACACGCCCAATCGCAGCATACCAGATGTAAGAAGTACTAACAATGTTCCTTCACGTCGCCAATCATTGGGTGGAGCTGAAAACATTTCCAAGTTGACTTCCAATGGTTTTTTACCCAAGAGGTCACCTTCCTTTCAGCTGAGAACTTCTGGGAGTAGTTCCGTGTTGAAGCATGCAAAAGGGACCTCAAAGTCATTTGATGGTGGCTCACGATCTTTGGACAGGGGTAAAAGCCTCTTAAATAGACTAGGATCAAATTTCAAACAAAGCCAGTCGTGTGATGGAACTAAGGAGAGTAAGACACAAGATAGTACTTGGAAACCGGACCAAGAAGAGAACTCTAGTGACGTCCAAGTTACAGATACAGAGGATACCGTTCCAGGGTTGTTATATGATCTGTTACAGAAAGAGGTGATTACCTTGAGGAAAGCTGGTCATGAGAAGGACCAAAGCCTTAAAGACAAGGATGATGAAATTGAGGTTGATTTCTTTCTTAGTGATGTTATGATTACCTTCTATTCGCTTCTACTCAAAACCTTACCTTGTTGATCAGATTCTATCAAAGAAGGTAGAAACTTTGACAAAAGTCATGGAGATTGAGGCCAAAAAGATGAGAAGGGAGGTAGCTGCTATGGAGAAGGAGGTGACTGCCATGCGTACAGAGAAAGATCATGAAAATAGGGCCAAACGACTTGGGAATTCTAAGAGTTCTCTTAACAGTTCTCGGTTACTCCCTGGAAGGTATGCCTGCTCTTTACAATGTCTGCCAACTATTCCTGATTGGTTCAGTTTTAATTCCAACGCTCATTAGTTCAACATTTGTGTTTGATATAAAAGTTTATAGTTTTATTGATAATTTCCAATTTTGTAGTGGCAAGCATGCATAGAGGTTAATAGCTGCTTTATAACCAACTTTTTGTTTTTGTTTTTTGGCTTTTCTCCCCCTTTTTTTTCTCCCTTTGCCATCGTTAGGAGTAGGAAGAGCAATATATATACTTGTGCCTACACACACACACACACACACACACACACTTGTGCCTCCACATCTTCAAACTATCCAGTAATATCTGATTCTATATACTTGGAGTTTTTACACTTCAGGTTCAACTTTCTACTTTTGTAAGATATCTCCAGAGCCTTGTTTTTTTGCGATCTTGTGCCTCTGCTGTTTGTTCTCTTGCATTCTTAGTGGATATATGGTGCACTTACTGTGAGGAAAATTAATTTATTAATTGAAACTCTTATTTTTCGTCCTTGTTTCATTTCTTGGGGTGAATATATTTGATCATGTGGTGAATGTGAATATGAAACTTATATTATGTTTGAATAAGAGCGAACTCGCCATATTCGTGCCAAATCAAACCAACTTTGAAGAAAGCTTCTATGAAAATGGTTGGAATTCTGATTGTTCAGCACAGTTGGGGGAGGGAGTAAACAAGTAATTTTTGAATTGAATATGAAGTGCAAGGTTCTACTGAAAAGTAATATAAAATATTTACAAGAATGAGTAATTAATGGAAGCAAATCTTAGAAATACAAGCATATGTAATCAATCTTATCAGTGCTTATTCTCTAAAACAAGATGCTTCATGGCAGTCCATGCACAGAGTAATTGAAATGGTTTACACATTGCAATGTGTATCCCGCGCTTTCGTGTTAGTTAAAAAAAGATTTCACGTGTTTTATCGTTTGTAAAGTTTTCACGTTGACTTTATATCATGCAGAATCTGTAAATCTTGAAATTACCATGTCAGATACTTTCCTTTTAGGACTATTATCTTATAATACTACCAGTTCTCATTCAACACTATCATTTTGTGCAGGAGTTCATCAAGAAGTGGGTTGGCACGCAGCACACAATGACACAAATAGTCCAATTGCAGCAGTATAAATCCGTGGGTCCTTTCTTCCTTACCATTATCTATAATTTATCCCATTTTTGTACAATTGTAACAAGCATGCCAATGTCTCTTCCCTTCCCTTGTGTCGAGAAAGAACAGATGGACCACATTGGGAAAAAGAACTGGTATTCTTGTGACTTTAGACTATGATCCTGGTGATTATGAATCAGCAAGAAACCGTGGATATTGAAGCCGAGCTAACCTTTTGGAATGGAAAGTGTGACAATATAGGCCGCTTGTTGGCATGTCCTTCTCTTGTTTGCAGTCTATATTTGTAATCTGCAGCTATAATGATTGTTATTATTGAGGCTTGTCGATATTTTTGTAATCAGATTCTTTACAATCATGTCCTTGTTCATCTGTGGTTACTTCGACTCCGACTCTGACTCTGATTCAAAACTGTTAAAACTTAAAAGTAGCTTGCTTTCGAAGATATTAGGAGTTAAATTTAGATATTGGTCAAGATGAACTTTGAAGCTTGAAGGGATGTGTTTTCTTGGTTTTGTTAATGGTGGTTGTGTTCTTTCGGGTTTTGCTACAAGTACAAACATGGCAACAAATCATTGGAAGATGGAAAAAAAAAAATCAGAGTGAATCAGGTGCTGTCAATTCTGTGACTATTTCCCTGTACTTGGGGATTAATTCTAATGTGTAAGTGCGCGCGTGCGAGTGTATAGTGGAGAAGGGACCGTGAAGGGAGTCATGATTGCAGTCTCGTGATTATTTGGCGTGTTTATGGATTTTACGAAGTGAAATAGAGAAACAAATAAATTGAAATAGAGAAACAAATAAATTAACATAAGATTCTGTTTGCATTGAAAGAATATTTGGTAGGTGAAGGAAACAAGACAAGCCAATGTCCAGCCCGTGATTTTGCGTTCCTTTATTTTTCGTGTCATTTCAATTTCGAAATTCCATCACGATCTCTAATTTCGTCTCGATAAGTTCAAGAGAATTATTTTCACATTTGTTTTTTAACTATCAATTTCAATAATCAAACTTTAAGTTTATAATATACTATAAATCAGGAATGATACGATGGATATTAATGTTCATCTTATATTAAGCATCAATGCGTCATATAAATCCATTGGTTGATAATTTATGATGAGCCTCGACACTTGAATTAAGTTTAAAATTTATTAATAAATTTATATGATACGTAATCGGTGATTAACATAAGATAAACACGAATGCTCAGTTCTATTATAACTTCTTTACCTGCTCTCTCTCTCTATATCATTTTGTCTTTACGCTCTTTCTACCATTTCTTTTTTAAGCATGAAAAATAAATCAAATTCTAAGATTTCACTCTCCTAGTTTATCGATTTGCTTTATTTTTGGATCGATGGAGTTCGAACAATTCAAAAAATTAGGTATATTCATGGAAAACAGTGTTCATGTTGCAGAAGACAACAGAGGGAAGCTTACTTGATTAGGACTGAATTGGAAGGGACCCAAGGTTTTAGTAAGTGCGGCTAAGTGGTCGATAGTATGGGCGGTGTTCTGGTGTGGTGGATCTTGATGGTGGATGATGATTTTATGATATTTAGGCTCGTTTGGCACGATTCTTTTTTATTTCGGGACGTGGGGTCTACATGAGGGGCTGGGACTCCAATCAAAGGTGAGGGGGGTGTTGGGGAGATGTTTTCGTCGATGGAGATGGGTGAGTTCAATAGCTTTGATGGCAGTTGAGGTGAATAGGCAGTGATGGTATTGCGATGGTGGTGCGCCCGGTGGTGCAAGTGGTTTTGGTGGTAATGGGTCTTGGATTTGAGGTGGTGTCGACTGTAGTGGGGTGGGGTGGGGGTGAGGAGTGATTGTGATAAATTAATTGAGTAATTACTATTAATTAATTTAGAGTGTGTTTGATTGATTTTATTTTTTATGAAAAATGTTATTTTTCCATCGAAATTCTTACTTTTGAGGTGTTTGGCAATTTTTTTCATGGAATTTATTTTCCAACTTTTGGTTATGTGATCATATTTTCTTAAAAAATAAGGAAAATATTTTCTTTAAAGATGTTGGTTTTTATTCATCAGATAATTCACTCTCTTTCTCTTTCTAATCTACCCCGCTCTCTCATCTATCCACCAATAAAAAATGAACAAGTATAATATTTTTTAGTTGAAAACTAAATTAATCAAATACATTTAATTAATAATTTTCATACAAATAAGTTCTGAGCAATTAAAATATCTAGAATTTATTTTCTTCATATACAAATTTCATACTACAATCAAACGTGCCCTTAATAATTTGTGATCTATAAATAATTTATGATATATAAAAATGTTTACTTCGTGACTAAATTTGTAATTGTGATCCAAAATTTGTGTCTTTTGTGAATATGACTTTGTATTATATGTAATTAGTACGTGATCGTGAGGTTACAAAATTTTATTAGGTGATCACGTGATTTTCTCTCTTTCCTTGTTTTTCATAGGGCCTCGGTAGTGGGTTGGAAAAAGTCGGGGTAAGGCATATTTGGGGCTTTACATACCTGCTTGTGCTTGGATGGTGGATGAAAAGTTGTGTTGATCTCAAAAAATGCATCAATAATGTGGCCAACAGATCTCAATGTCTCTTACGTCCACGTAAGCTAAATCTCGACACGCTTGGACAAATCATTAGTTACACGTGGCCTTTTCGGAGGGGACGAAGTTAAGTGCACGTACTCCGACGATTGAGTCAGCTAGAGGAATAACTTAGGGTATGGGGAACGTGAGCCTCCAATCAATAAAAATGGGGTCGATTTGGGAATAGAACACTAAAAATGTATGTAGCAAGAATATAAGCTTGAAAGTCTAAATTTGCATTACCTTTCAATGACACTAAGTGTGAACTTTTATATCTTGAGCAAGGCGAATGAGGCCCGTTGGATGACGGGGCACGTGGCCTCATCATATTGAATGACCTTTCATGTCGCATGCATTAATCAATTAAGGCATTAAATGCTAGAGCCACCTTCGTGTTGTAAAGCCTAGCTTGGCAACTTGGATCTAACCACATAGGCGTGTAGAGGCGGAAATGACAGTGAATTGTCTTGTCAATCATTCAACATAAGATATGTTGAGCATCTTATAATCACCTCGTCATGACTGATTCCTAAGTGGGGGGTCTACCAAGTTTCGTCCATAGAGAGAAGGGGGTCGTCTACATCTTAACAGAGTCGTCTTTGCACATTTGGGATAACTAGGTCGTCTATGTCGTTGTGTGAGGCGCGGGCCCCCATACTGTCTGCCACGTGACTTAATTGGTGCCACGGGTGGCCTTTAGTTGATTTTTATGTGTAACAAGTTGGATCGCTGCATTTTGCTATGTCAAGTTTCTCATATCAATAGCCATGCTGCCACTTCTCTTGGGAGGCATACAACAACCTTGGTTCTTCAATGACGTAATCATCGATGTTGAGCATCTTCAGCCAGTTGCTCATTTGTAGAAGCTTCTTTTGCTACTCTTTGCGGATAAATTTCACGTTCTTCACTTTCACTCATTTTATATGAAAATGCCTATTTCCTTCAAATAGTTCGCTATTCTTCAAATGGTAGGCCTTCTTCAAGGATGACGCTACGAAAGATACTCAATAAAGATCTCATTTTTCAAAGGCAAATACTTCGAGATGATGCCTATTCCTTTTGCAACGGTCAAAAACCAATGGCACTAATCCTCTCAGGTTGATTTCTTCAAATATTCCACTTGTTCTTTTTTTTNTTTTTTTTTTTTTTTTATGAATAACACTTTTCGGTATAGTGGGTTTTTTGGTTGGCTTTTTGACTTATGGGATACAATCATGGTTTTCAACATACAGAATCACTATGTGGACCTCCAAATTTGGTAGGACCCAGCTATCAACCGATCACAACTTCTCTCATGTCTACATGTATGTTACCTACACTTTTGGATACCA
This sequence comes from Fraxinus quadrangulata, assembly GCA_903798255.1. NCBI lineage: Eukaryota > Viridiplantae > Streptophyta > Magnoliopsida > Lamiales > Oleaceae > Fraxinus > Fraxinus quadrangulata. The sequence continues at coordinate 79,766 of CAIGRB010078057.1, forward strand.
TGTTATACTATATAATATAGTAGCTCCGGCAGGGTTAGACGATCATATGCACTCTAATGCATAAATCGAACAAATAATATATATATAGGTATAGGAGAGACAAAATGGACGAAAATACGAGTGTCGGTTTGCAGAAAGAATTACCAAGATTGTGATTCGAGATTAATACTAAGATACATTTGGATGCCACTAGTGTGAGTTTTTATAGCCAAGAGAGGCGAGTCAATGTCTATTACTTGACATATGGCATCATACTAACGACTCACTGGTCAAACTCATTGTGTCAATTCATAATCGTCATAAGCCTGTGGCCTCCCTAGCTTGAGCACAGGTTGAAAAGTTATAATCTGATAGGACGTCACCACTTGCGGAGCTGACACATCAACCACTTTGTGTATTGTATTTTGTGCAACTTGGTCGGGGTGAGGCTTCAACAGATACCCATCGTCTCAAATGTGTTGCGGCGGAGGGATGATGCATCACCTTAGATGGCAAACTATTTCGAACTAGACGTCTACACTAATCGTCTCGGATAACAACTGTCCTAAACGTGGTCTCATCACATTGAAAAAAGTTTATGGAAGAGACAATGTGTAGTAGAGTGCTAACCTTGACGTGAGTTCTTCTGACACTTGATCTACTCATAAGTAGATACTTTAACAACGCTAAACTTGAAATCTTTTCAATTTTAGTTCTTGAAACTCACGTACAACTCTTGTTTAATAGGGATTAAAATAAGATTTTTAATAAATTTTGATAAAAATTGATGAAATATATTATTAAAAAGGTGTCGATTCCATTAAATATATAATTAATATTAATTATTAATTTTGATTTAGATTGAAATGTGAATTTTAATTTTCACTAAATATGAGCATATTCAGACTAAGAGTAAAAAACATCCTTCGTGCCTTGATATTTGTTTAGATGGGGTTGTGACATATACACGTGGAGCCAAGTACCAAAATATCTACAATAAGGAATCATTGACGTGGACGATCCAGGGTGATGGGTTAGATCTAGATATTTTCCTCTCAAAATATCCTCAGTACACGTATTCTCCACTTCGTAGACTTAGTCCTCCATATTTGACCTCAAACTTCAGTGTTATTTACCCAACTGCCACCCCCAGTTCTGCTAGTAAAAGGTATGCCGTTGCATCTATAGAATTCCAAAGGTTTCACTTTTCAATAAAATCTTCAAAAATATCTTCCAACCAAACTTTCATCCCTTATTTTAATAATTATACTTTAGCATCTATTTGGTACCAATTTTTCAAAATTTATTTTTCATCAAATTTATAACTTTTATAAACTTTCCAATCGTACATTTTATCAATTTTTATCAAAATATAATAAATATGTGATTTTAATCCAAACCAAACAGGGGTTTGATCTGTATTTGGTTTAGCCAAAAAATTAATAAAAATTTAAATTAAAGTTAATAATTAATTTTAACAACATATTTCATGAGACCCGCAACTTTTACTAAATTTTCAACTAGATATTTCATCAATTTTTATGAAAATTTAATAAAAATCTTATTTTTAACTAAACCTAAAATGGCATTAGCTTATTTGATTGGCTCATGTTAATAAATTGTAGTTAAACGTTCAATTTATTCTTTATCCACCAATTTGGAGGGATTTACAAGTATTACTTACTTATTTATCACTCATTCTATCTATAATTTAGTCGTGTATAAACGCTAACGCTTTCCAAACATTCTTTTAGATGGCTAACCATCTGTTTAAGTCATGTTATATTTTTTATTCATTATTCTACTCATTTTCAATTACGCATTCTTCAATAGAATAATATTTTTCATCATATCAATAACTTTTTATTTTTTTCAACCATATATTCCCGATCACATCAATAAAAAAATACATTCTCTCCATAAAAATACCTACCAAACAGAAGCTTAGTATATCTACGTATTTCTATCTATTTCGTCGATATTTCCGTTGTTATAAATATTTACTTAAAATTTAAATCAGAACATATGAACAAAATATCCAATATAATTACTCATTCGTGTGGGGTCCACGATGTCATTGATGTATGAACTGGACAACTAATCACACCATTAACCACTAAACTTCTCCCATGTGTTTCCCCACTTTTTTATTTTTATTTATTTGCCGAGTGCGAGAGTGTGATAGCGACGGGAGGTGGACAAAACTATTTTTTCACCTTCATTGTTTAATAAATTATTTTTGTTTTTCATAAATAGAGAAAAATCCAATAAATATTAATAAAGTATTAAACGATTAATAATTGTCAGTAAAAGTGGAATATAAAAATTTTGTATAATTTATCATTTATTGTAAGGGTTGTAGACTTATAGTCAAAACTGTTACAATTAATTTAATGAATCATTATTACTTATCGCACAATCTTTTGTATGTGAATGAAAATTTATTTGTGTATTCAAATTATGATTATATTTTATTTGTTAGTTTGGATTTTTGTGATTTTGATGATTGATAATTTGAACTTATTGAATATTTGATGTTTGCTTTTTTAATTTAAGTATATATATTACTAACTTATTAATATGGTGTAAGTCTGAAATTTTAAAAAGTAAAACTAGAACCAAATCAGACTGAATTGTTCGGTTCCGATTTGGCTCCATATCTTTAAAAAAATTATTGGTCTATGTATCGGTTCATTTCGATCTTCTTACAACCAGAACCAAATAAAACAATGTCAATCCCGACAATTAGCTAACCTCGTCAACCTAGCAATCCCCCTTGCTATATTAATCAAAATCATCTCAAAATAAAGAAAAAAAATCAAAATTATATTTAAAATTTGAAATACCAATGCACCCTCCATTGCATGCTTTGGGGGATTGTGCATAGTTTTCCATGATATTACACGAGATTCCTATTTATGAAAGTGTTCGAAAAAGCAAAATTAATTCGTCATGATTCATTTGTAACATTTATTAATCTCTGTCTGCCTGCTAAACAAGAGGATAACAACTTACAATTTTTGTCTTGGTAGGAAATGTATCGCCAAATGTTCGGGAGTTCCTCTATTCAATCATTTTTCTTCTTCTTGTTATTGAATATATTCGTACACATTGTGAATCTACCGTGGGGTTTTCTGCGAGATTTTGTTTTATCGACTTATTTCATATCATGGTTCGGACGCTCTGAAAGGAACGAAGTGGGTCCTACGCCTAAATCAAATGGTGACTAGATTCATTATATTCAGAGATCTAAACTCTTATCCTAAGGCCTCAAATTAAACCTTTTGGGGTTTAGTTGATAGTTGTTTCACGTCACTCCAATATATCACGATTTATTAGTTGACTGATTGTTCATAGTTTAAACATCATCGAATGATTAAGCCCTCGTTTGATGGCAATTCTTTTGCGAAAATGGAGTTTCGAATAATTATTTTTTGGAGAATATATGATTAAAAGTAGAGAAAAGTTTTGAAATTATGTGCAAAATATTTTATTGTATAAATGTGTAGATGAAAAAAAATGCTATATAGCATCGTGATGCTAAAACACCGGTCTAGATGGCGTGATGTGATAAGCTGAATGAGATGTGTAATTAAGCTAGTCATTCAATTGTATTTCTCATTTAATATCACATTAGTACCACCTAAACTGACATTACTATGATAAGAATGAGTATTTGAATTAAAAAAAATTGAAATAACAATTGTCAAATAAGAGCTAAGTATGTTACGAATAGGCTAATGACCGTCGACTCAAACTCAAATTATAAACAAGATGAAATTATTAATATAAAGACACATTTCTTTAATAAACGAATAAGCAACGATTTTTCGAAATCACACGGGTACTTTGAGTTAGTTATGAAGGTTTTTATTGAACAACTCAAAAGTCGTGTTATATAACTTCAAAAATCATCCATTTTTGAAATTATCATATTTTGATGACTGTACTGTAACCGTTGTAAATTTCTATCAATCTACTTATAGTGAAGAAAGTATTTTTCTAATTATATTAATAATTTATTTTAGAAGGTGCAATCAACTGTACCTCGGAGGTCACGAAAAAAATCAAAATTAAAAATATTGTTTACACCACCGACCCTACCCTACCGAGTTGCATATTTTTTGTATTGGAGAGAAAAGGAGTTTCTTTAACCACTCTCAAAAGGCATTTCCGTAATTAAGTGATCTTTTTAGCCCAATTTTATGAACCCTTTGTTACATATCTCCCACGCTCTGCACCACCCACATAATATATACTTTTTACATACATACACACACGCAGATACAAAGAGAGAACGGAGAGAGATGGGAATGGAAAGGAGTATAGAAGAAGATTTTCAGAGCTGCGGGAAGCGGCTAAAATGTGCCGAGAGTGAAGACAACATGGAGCTTTATGGGGAGAATGAGCTTGAACTACCGGCTGGGGCGGCTGACCTATTCTTCTATCCAGTCCCGATGCCGACATCGATCGTCGTCTCCGATGCCTTGGAACCTGATTTTCCGGTCATCTACGTCAACACTGTATTCGAATTCTCCACCGGATTTCGCGCTGACGAAGTCCTCGGCCGTAACTGGTAAATACATGCCGCCTGTTCGCGAATGCGAATAATTTTTTTTGTGTGTGCGCGTGTGTGTGTGCGTGTGTGTTTTTTTTTTTTTTTAAATTATGTCCCTTTTTAATTATTGTGAGTTTTAAAACTTTATATACTGGAAACAGAAACAGTTGAAAATGGAAATTTATTCGAAACATTGATTTCTGAATTCTACAGAAAAATAATAATCCTGTTCATGGGCGGTAGAGATGAAAATGACTATTTTTCTGTATCAAATTATATTTTTTAATGGTTTTTGTTTTTCTTTTCAGCAGCGTCATGTTAAGATTCCCTAATTTCAAGACTATATGTTATCTATATTTGTAGTCTACGTATTTATTCAAAATTATTCAAAGCTTAATAGAATTAGAAGGATAATTACGTGGTTTTGTGACTTTTGTCTTCAGTCTTGGGAAGCTTATTACCTAATTGCTTGAGTTTCAAAAGCTCATAGAAAAATTGAGAAAATAAGACATCAATTTTCAGGTAGAACTTTTTGGTGCATAAATTCTATCTAGCGAGAATTATCCTTTCGGTGATTCTGATCTCGTATGACAATGACAAGTTATGTGAGTGAGCGCAATGGAGTATTGATTAAAACAAACTTAGTGTACTAGCTAAAATCATTTGTAGAAATAAAAATTGTCATCTGAAAAACTAGATCACATTTCAAGTTAAAGTAGTGAAGCATTTGCATGCAAAATGGCAAATTAACCCTGCCCCAAGCAGAAAAGTTTCTAGGAAAGAAGATGAAAATTATAGCACTAAAAGCAGAACAAGATAAGATGAAAGAACAATATGCATCCATAATTTTTGCTAACCTGCATAATGTTGAAATTGGTTGGAGGAAAACAAACCTTCAACTTCCATAACCGCTCATTACTTCCTTAAGCTTCTCTTATATAAAGAGAATGAAACTTTGCGTGGTACATGAAAATGCACCAAAAATGAATGAGCTTGAATAACATTTTTCTTTTTTAATCCTCAAAAAGAGTTGGCTTTTGGATTGTGACAAATGAACTCCTTCCTATGTGATTTGAGTGTAGAACATTAGATTGAGGCAAAATGCAGTTTTGGATGGCAAAGTGCAAGGGCAAGTCATTGATTCTTCTTTCTTTTATTCTTGAGCTAGAATTAATTATGTGCATGCGAAATATTGTTAGATTGGTATCAGATCCTGCAAGGGTAATATTTGTGCATTTTTCTATGTCCAAAGATGCCCTTGCATGCTTCAAAAGTGTAGTGAATTGTATATGTCATTTTTTGCAATCTTGAGTGGTCTTTAATGGCATCTTATTATTGACATTTTCAAAATTCACGAAATTTTAGAATTATAAACCTACCATGCATTAGAGTAAACCTTCAAATTTAATGATTTTACTCCTTATATTTTGGGAGAAAAAGGAAACCCTAGTGGAAATAGCTGAAACTTTGAAACATTATATCGATATGTTCATTGGTTTTTGTAGCGTGATATAGTATGGTTAGAAACTATTTTTTGTAAGCTTTCCAATTATATATATTATGATTTATTTGGACTTGAGATGAGAATGATATGAATTTTCAAAGTTTGGTTAGAAAATAAGGGTTTCTGAAAATTTCAGAAAATTTGGGAATAAGATAATGAACAATGATTTCCAGTCCCACTCTTGTTTACTTTGGTTGTAATTCCACACATTAGTTTATGATTGGGTTTTTGTCAGTTTTGATTGCACCAATTGAATCTACACGTCAAAATATGTAGAAAAGGGATATAGACATCGTAGAAGAGGGGTGCGCCACACGTGCAGTTTCATGCATGTGTAGCATGCTCTACCATAGTTAGTAAAGCTGTCATTTATTTGTGTGTGTGAGCTCTTATGATACAGATTTTGGTTTTAGAAAATTATATTATGCTTTAAATTTTATTTTAAATTTCAGAGAATTAAAATATGGAGTTAAAAATGTGATTGTGTTGAGTAAATTGATTATAGTATTTCACACTTTAGTTGCTCACTTGACGGGACTAGATCTCAATTGTCATTCTTCTTAAGTTGATATTCAGTACGGACTTCTGTAATGGATAAAGATAGGCTTTTACATGAGATTTTTTGGAATGTGTTGAAATGAGAAAGTTTGATCTTTTAATGCACTAGATCCCATCTCCATGATGAAATCAAGATGAGATTATTATACGTAATCAAAGTGGACTCCTCCGTTAGACTTGTCCGGTAACTCCGATCAAGTTCTTGGTTGAGATTGTAAATATGAATAAATATAAGACACACAAGTCAGGTACTAAGGTTCATCTGAACCAAGATTTGTATGATTTTTTCGGTTTTGGAGAATATGACATACGCCTTAAGAGAATAAGAAAACAACATAGCATGTGTTTCATATCAGTCGTGCTTTGCTGACCAATGGTATACTTAATGAATAAATCTCTACTTGCTCATTGTGTGAGACGTGTAGATTTATATCACCACGTATATTATACCTTTGTATAACACATGCTTTGTTGACCGGTGGTATAACTAATGAATGTATCCTCGCTCATTGTGTGATGCATAGATTTATATCATCTCATGTATCATACCTTTCACACTTTTGGTTGTTTCTCAAAGCTTCATTTCAGTGTTGCTAGCAAAGTGGGAGAACTACTTTATACCCATAGCATGTGTGTAGTAATGTGAGCTCTCTTCAAGCACAATGGCTAGGCGCATGATGTATTGGCTTGTATGAACATTATAAGATAGATTAATGTGTGATATTAGTTCTTACATATAGTTTGCGTCAAACTGATCATTTGTGATGAGAGATGTTGAAAGGTCATGGGGTACCCATACGGGCTGACCCAAACCCCAACCTATTGAAATAGACCATTGCGATTGAATTCTAGACCATTGTGGTGCACCAAACTGTAGATTTGACCTGGGGAAGTGCAACTCGCTCAACCCCAAAAGATCTTGGATTTTTTCTTGTAAAGTAAGGTATTGTTGAACCGGGAGTAATTTATCCGCGTGTAAAATGTTGTTTAAAAGTTAACGGAAAATATAGAACAAAAACATAGCTGGAGGCTGCTTGAATTCGCAATGTATGACATAGGTGAGTTGCTTAGGCTGATTTAGCTTTTAGGAAATTATAAAAATGTACTAGCTTATATATATGTATTACTGTTGTATCATTGATAAAAAAAACTGCCAGGTAAATTTTGTGACAGTTAATTTCAGTTATGAGTGTTTTCCTGAATATATTGATTGCGAGGTGGTTGAGTCCTGTGCTATGTATTATATGCACTATACATGGTGGAGACCTCAGGAGCATGTTTAGGGTGTCTGAAAGTGAACTTACAAGCATATGAGAGTGAAGCATACTCTTTCTTTCTCATGCTTATTAGTCAACTTGTAATTCGGGATTCTGTTTAGCATAATTTATGTCCTTGTATCAAAATGTATACCTTTAGACATGAATATCTTGATATGGGCCTTTTAATTATGCATAAGCTATGGAGTTTATACTCATTTTTAGTTATATTCTACCATATTTTTCATCATCAAAAAGTTAAAAAGAGTCTATTTTTGAATCTTTCAGTCGGTTCTTGCAATATAGAGACCCTCGCGCCCAGAGACGGCACCCTTTGGTGGATCCTGTTGTTGTTTCTGAGATCAGAAGATGTCTTGAGGAAGGTATTGAATTTCAAGGAGAGCTCCTTAACTTCAGCAAAGATGGTACCGCCTTGATGAACAGGCTAAGACTTAAGCCAATTCATAGCGACGATGGTATAGTCACGCATGTTATTGGAATCCAAGTGTTTGCTGAAGCAAAACTAGACCTGAATAATGTATCGTATCCGGTTTTCAAAGAAACTTGTAAACAGCAGTGTAATGAGTCAGACGAAACCTTTCAAAAGAGTGGACATTTACTAAAGAGTCAGCATCAGGAAATATGTGGAATTCTGCAGCTTTCTGATGAAGTACTGGCCCATAATATTTTATCACGCTTGACTCCACGGGATGTTGCGTCAATTGGGTCTGTCTGTACAAGGATTCGTCAACTAACAAAGAATGAGCATGTGAGGAAAATGGTATGTCAAAATGCATGGGGAAGAGATGTAACAGGCGCTCTGGAACTGATGACTAAAAAGTTAGGATGGGGACGCTTGGCTAGGGAACTAACTACTCTCGAAGCTGTTTGTTGGAAGAAGCTGACAGTTGGAGGTGCAGTAGAGCCTTCCCGTTGCAACTTTAGTGCTTGTGCTGCCGGCAACCGACTGGTCTTGTTTGGAGGAGAAGGAGTCAATATGCAGCCAATGGATGACACATTTGTTCTCAATCTTGATGCTGCAAACCCGGAGTGGCGTCGGGTGAGTGTTAAATCTTCTCCTCCAGGGCGATGGGGCCATACCTTGTCATGCTTGAATGGTTCTTGGTTAGTCGTCTTTGGTGGCTGTGGGAGGCAAGGCTTGCTCAATGACGTGTTTGTTCTTGATTTGGATGCTAAGCAGCCAACATGGATAGAAGTCTTTGGTGGGACCCCCCCACTTCCTCGATCTTGGCATAGTTCTTGCACAATAGAGGGCTCTAAGTTAGTTGTCTCAGGTGGATGCACTGATGCAGGTGTGCTACTCAGTGATACATACTTGTTGGATCTCAACACAAACAAACCTACATGGAGAGAGATTCCAACTTCATGGGCTCCTCCATCCAGGTTAGGACACTCATTATCTGTTTATGGACGAACGAAAATTCTAATGTTTGGTGGCCTTGCAAAAAGTGGGCACTTGCAGTTGCGGTCAGGTGAAGCATATACCATTGATTTGGAGGATGAAAAGCCAAATTGGAGGCAGCTTGAATGTGGTGCATTAACTGGTGTTGGAAGTCAGAATGCTGTGATTCCACCACCTAGACTTGATCACGTTGCTGTAACAATGCCTTGTGGGAGGATCATCATCTTTGGTGGCTCAATAGCTGGACTGCATTCTCCTTCACAGCTGTTTCTGTTGGATCCTGCTGAAGAGAAACCGTCCTGGAGGACAATCACTGTCCCAGGGCAACCACCTAAATTTGCTTGGGGTCATAGCACATGCATTGTTGGAGGAACCAGGGTTTTGGTCCTAGGTGGACATACTGGGGAAGAATGGATTCTCAATGAATTGCATGAGTTGCGGTTAGCGAGTAGACAGGATTCAGATCCATGAGTGTTAATGAAGGTTTCACTGTGTAGTCAAGGTAATCTTTCTGTCGTCTTCAATGCTATGTGATGTTCTGAAGATCAAAATTACCTGTCTGATTTTTCTACGACTGGTGTAATATGTGTTCATATTCTTGTGATGCTATGTTTGTATTGCCTATTTTCATCGAAGAAGCATTATAGCTCTCCTCTTGGTTTAATTTTTGCAAGTATTAGGCTTGGTATTGGACCTCCGGTTCTCGATCATCACTTATTCCCTATATAGCTTCAATTATTATGGCAAGTCGCAAGTCTTTCCCGTGTCGGTGTTTAGCTACAAGAGTTTGAATCTGCATTTATACTTTATAGCGAGTTCTTTGCTTTATACGTCTTTGTTTGGCCAATAATTTTCTTATATAGGGTAGAAGTATTGTTGTGTTTTGGGTAAATGTACAGAACTCTAAATAGGTAAGAATTTGGGTTGGGCGGATTCAATCCTCATTAACATATAATAATTAATTTATCACACTTTAAGCCATGTTTGGTAGAAATTAAAATTCAGATTTTAATTGAATTCAAAGTCAACAATTAATTTTAACTACAAATTTAATTTAATGGGGTCCATAATTTTTTAATTATAAATCTATTCGACTTTTATCAAGATTTACTAAAAATTTGATTTTAATTTCCATTAAATAGGAGTTTAGGCCTTGTGTGATCCCCATTTTTAAAAAATAAAATTTTCTCTTTTTAACCACATTTTTCAATAAAAAAATATTTTACACAACCTAAAAATTTTCCCTTCATTTTTAATTATATATTCTCTATCAATCTATTATTTCAAAATTCATTATACATAAAAAATGAGGCTCAAACCAAGCCTTTAATACTATAACTAAATCACCTCGTGAGTGCATAGGTCGCCCCTAAAGGTTACCCTTGAAAATTACGCCTTTTTAAATACATGAGTAGTCACTGATGGTGTTGAAATTGTTATTCAAAATCAATAAAATTGAAAAATTTTGAGTTTTTGGCCAGTGTGTAAGTAGGCTTAAGCATGCAGAAGCAAAAGCAAAAATGCTTTTACCATGCGTACGCATGGATTATATTATGCATATGCATAGGGTTAAAACCTAGTTGTTGGCTGGTTTAACTTGGAACCTAGTGTTCTTGTGGATGAAAAATTATCTTTTTTCATCATGTTTTTGACACCGTTTCATGTAGTATTGGTTGAAATCTATAAATAGATAATTAATGATTAATACAACACACATTAAAATTACTTGAGATCAAATTTCATTCCGCAATAAAGATCAAAACGTCTTTTCTTTCATATTTAAAATCTTGTTTTGCGTTCTTAAATTTTGAAGGAATTTCCCTAATGTTTTAAGTGTGTATTCATTTTCAATGTTTGATAAATCCTGTAAATTCATTTGTAAGTCTCTTAAGCGTCAAGTTCAATTCGAGAGGGAAAAATATCGTTTGAGGACAACGATTACTTGTGTGAGCTTTCATTTTTTATTTCGATTTTCTTGTTATTTGTTCTTTCTCCATTCCCTTTGTACGAAAACGTTATTCCAGCACATTACACACAAATGAATTTAAACTATTATTAGTCTTTTGTTTATTGATTTGACTTTTCCTCTTAATATTCTTGATTCAATATAAATCCAATATATGAATATATTTTTATAAAAACTTCAAGATATTACAATCACCGCAAGAAAAGAACGTGCATATGATCTTTTTAGCAACTTGGTCAAGAAAATGAGGCTGGACATATGAGCCTTTACTAGTTGCGTGTACAAACTTTAACAACGTATTAAATATGCACTATTAATAGGTTGACTTGGTACAAAAAAGTATTACACTCGTCAATGATGCTACCATATAAAAAGAGGTGATATCCATGAAATACTACGGTAGCTTAAAGCTATTTGATTCGAATTTACTAAATTCCATCAATAATATTAACTCAAAATGAAGCGACAACTCTTAATTAGAAAATTCAAAGATTCAAATTTTAAATGTCTTAAGAGGAAGTTTCCGCAGTCTAACTTTTGTTTTGAGGGTCATTTCGTTATAAATCAATCAAAGAAAAATTGACAATAAATTGAAGGAGTGAAAAGGTCAACATTTTGATCCTAAGAAAAAACAGTCCATTGCATTGCATGATGCCAGACCGTGCAAGTTTGACTAAAACAAACTTGAAATAAAAGATTTATTTAAAATAAATTTAATCTATTAGGCAAACATGATATATTACTTTCTGCTTATAGAGTTTCTACCTTTCGATTTTTTGTGTTAAATTTCTTCATGCAATGACAATGCAATTTATGATAATAATTATGAGTTGTGCTGTGTGTACAGAACAACATACATAACAGGCACAAAACACTCAATACTTACGATGAGTGTTCTGGCAATTTTACAGAAAGCTTGTTTTCTGTACAAAAGGAAATTTCCAATAATTATTAGAGTCCATCTAGTCCCTTTGAAACCTAAATCCTTCAACATTATAAGACTATGTTTGGCTAATTTATAAATATCTTTACTTATAAATTCACCTGCTCATAAATTCTTCCAAAAGGGAGGCTTAATTATTTTGCAATTTGCATGACAGATTTTCAGTTGATTTTCAAGAAAGATTTACAAACCTAAATAAAGAACAGTATTGAATTTAATATTTTCTTAAATTTTAATAAGTTACTACTATGTTCTTCCATATTAAGATAATATTTTAAAAATATTTGAATAATTATTTGAAGTTACGATTTATCGCTAACAATATTGGAGGTAAGAGTATACGAGAAGCAAAAAATACTCTGAATTTTCTTGGGAAAAAAGGTCAATTACTTTGTGTTGCAGTTGTTTACTTTTAATTAAAGTAAAAGAAGTTGATGGTCGTTATGGCTTACGAATTCAAGTCTAAGGTCACATAAGTCAAGGATTATAATTGAATATATTCATATCTTTTTGTGAATTCTCTGTTACTTTCCCTTTTGAGAAAATTGTTTAAAAATGACCAAATTTATGAGAAAACTAATAAGAATTTGGCTATTTGTACACTGAGTTTTGGAGTCTCATCATAATAATAATAAAAAAAAAAAAAAAAAA
>CAIGRB010078057.1:100246-112770 GCA_903798255.1 Fraxinus quadrangulata
AAAAAAAAAAAAAAAAAAAAAAACTTGCTATGAATTGAAGATCAACATCATCATTGTTGTATTCGGAATATATTAAGACCCTAAGGACCTGCTCCTAAGTTTTGAGTATTATTTAAATTATCAATTTTTAACATTATGATGAGGGGTTCGATTTCAAGTGATTTTTTTAGAACAATTTAGTCCATACTAGAGTTTATTATTCAATAATTTTTTAATCATCGTTTGATCATCATTATTTTTAAAATATATTTTTAAGAAAAATGTGACTTAAACAGGGCACTCATCAATCTCTAAGGCTCGATTTGATTGCAAATAATTTCATGAAAAATATCAAATTCGAGAAAAACGAATTCAACTTTGACCGTTTGATTGCAACGTGCAAATAGAAATCGAAATTTACAATACAACAACTTTAAGCTCTATTTTCTCTATTTTCATGAAAAACGAATTCTTGTAAATTTGGTGAATTTTTATTTTTCAACAAATATGAGATTGATTTTTTTTTTTTTTTTTCATTTTTATCTGTCAAACGAATCCTAAAAGGCCAAAAGTCAAAAAAGTTTGACAAAACTACCTCCAAATTTCAATTTTGCCTCCTACGGTTTCATTACATTTAAAACCTACCTACAAACGAAACTGAATACTAGTCCTCCTCTGCATTTTCACGCCGCCACCGCCGCTCTCTCCGGCCATTCACTGCAAAATGAAGCCACCAACCCTCTCTCTCCACCTCCACACTCCCTTCCTTCACAATACCACCAACCTCTCCCTCCCTCGTCCCACTTCATCCACCTCCCGTCTCTCCAATGGCCATTTCACCGTCCGAATGTCGCTCCGTGAGGACGGCCCCTCCGTAGCGATAGTTGGGGCTACTGGCGCCGTCGGACAAGAATTTCTATCCGTGTTGTCGGACCGGGATTTCCCTTACCGCTCCCTCAAGCTCCTTGCCAGCAAACGTTCCGCCGGAAAATCCCTCACATTTGAAGGCCGCGATCACACCATTGAAGAGTTGACCGAGAATAGCTTCGAAAACGTTGACATTGCATTGTTTAGTGCAGGTGGGAGTATAAGCAAGAAGTTTGGCCCAATAGCCGTGGAAAAAGGTTCTGTTGTGGTTGATAATAGCTCCGCGTTTCGGATGGATGAGAAAATCCCACTAGTCATCCCAGAAGTGAATCCCGAAGCTATGAAGCATATTAAGCTGAAGAGTGGAAAGGGTGCACTAATAGCAAATCCCAATTGCTCGACCATCATTTGCCTTATGGCTGCCACCCCACTTCATCGCCACGCAAAAGTAAATATATTTATGAGCTAAACTATTTCTAATTCTATATGTGTAGTGTGTACACGGTTCTTTTCTTTACTTGGTATGTGTTTGTGTGCGAATTTGATTATATTATGTTGTTTATGTGTGGTCAAATTTGAGTTACATTAATTTCCTTTTGTGCATTGTTAAGAGATGCCTTTAGAAGAGTAGGGAAGACAAAAAATTGATGTTCTTAAGCAAGGGTACTTGAAGTTTTTCCTATGCTGTAAGATCATTTTTATGTTTTGTTAGCTTCAATCAAATATAAAATTGATGTGCTACCCGGAAGGCTATGATGAAGACTAGCTGTTGTAGCTTTATGTCTAAATAGCCTTAGAAGAACCTAGATCCAAATGAACATCATAGCTCTTAACTTGTCTAAGTCGAAGGATCTCTCATTGTAGTTAGGCTTCGAGCTAATGGTAAAAAAGGCCCACTCGTAAAATATTTGAAGAAAGGATGTCAGACAATGTTAAAATCATTGTTGTTTATTCTATGAAAAACACGTATCTGAGTTTGTTTTCATTTGGATTATGAAAATGATGAATTGAGAAAAGGATATTTTGATTATGAAAAATTGACTAAAAGAGAAGGCTTCTTATAACAAAAAGTTGAAAGGTCTCACTATGGTCCTTTTTAAGAAACTTGCCCTTGTATATATGGGTCAAAATAGCTAGTACTTTGCCACATCTATGGCAAAACCAAAACCCTATGACCCATAGGTAAATTGATACTTGTCACTGTTGATGGCATCACAAAAATTTAACTAAAAACTTGTCCACTTCTTCCTGCATACACAATATAGCTTTGAAACCGCTTTAGTACACGTGCTTTTGACATTGCATCGGTCTCTTTTCCCTTTTTGTCTTTTACCTTATCCTTTCCACTCACCATCATCAGACCTATAGGAGATTAATTTCCATAATATTTTCTTTGCGCTGGATCTCTTTTTTTTCCTGTGGTTACGGAACTTGGCCTATAAAATATCAATTGTACGCTCTTTTGTAGATAGGCAATATTTTCTTTTCTCATAATGGAGGGCATTCAGAGGCTGACCAACTTTTCTATTCCTTTCCAGATTCTCATCATAGTTGTCCCACATAAATCTGAGATATTGTCATGCTCATTTAGTGTCAGTCTTCTCGTCTTCAGGCATGTATCCTTTGTATTTTTATTTTGCGAACTTGGAGTGTATTTGCTTGCATTCTGGAAATCTCCAAAACATCAAATGCTTTTATCATGTGTTTCCTGGTGTCTCTGGCTTGGATTCCAACTCTTGCATTTTAGTACAGACATTTATTCAAACTGCAGAAACCGGATGCGCTGATCCACCCTAGCCATCAAGCCAACAAATGGAAAATGGAAAAAAATCATGTCTGAAAAATATGACACAAATATTACAGTAAGGAGCAGTTTTTTTGCTGAAATGAGTGGCATTCACATGTAGTCACAAAATATTGGCTAATATTTGAACTAATTATTACTATGACATGTGATTTATCTAAGTGCTATGACGAGCATGATAAGATTGCTTTTTTTTTTTTCATCAAAGTCTCTTTAACAGATCTGTATAATCTTAAATAAGAAATATTCTGAGAAACTCCTGTTAAAGTCCCTGTTGAAATCTGTTACTGGATCTATGAAATGTTTTTAAGTAGATTCTGATAATTTCCCCTGTTGCTTTTAAGAACATTTCTGAACAAATAAATAAATTCTCCGAAGTATCGACTGTGTCTCCATTTTGAATGCTAGTTTCCGGGAAAGTATGGACCAAAACATGGAGGGAACTTTTTATGTCGATAATTCTATTGATGAATTATATGTTAACTAGTATTTTACACTATTTGAATCTTGTAGGTCATACGCATGGTTGTTAGTACATACCAGGCAGCTAGTGGTGCAGGTGCTGCTGCAATGGAAGAGCTTGAACAGCAGACCCGTGAGGTCATTTTCTTGCTTTAGCAATGTTTTCATCTTATTTTACTGTGATGGATCTATTGAATAAATTTATTTTAATAGGTCCTTGAAGGAAAAGAACCGACCTGTGAAATCTTCAAGCAGCAGGTTTCTCTGATTGCTCCTTTTTGTTTGTAATTCAACTGATTGATCATTCAGAACATAACCATTCCTTGTGTCTGATTGGTATTTTTCCGTTAATAAATTTCTTCAATCTTGCAGTATGCCTTTAACCTGTTCTCACATAATGCACCCATTCTTTCAAATGGATACAATGAAGAGGAAATGAAATTACTAAAAGAGACAAGAAAAATATGGGTAAGTATCTTTATGCCATTTTAATATCCATTCTTCAAGTTTGATGAACTAGGCATTGTTCATTTGAGTTTGATAAATTTATCTTTGTTACATCCCATTTCTTTATATACTGCAGAATGACATGAATGTCAAAGTGACTGCAACCTGTATAAGAGTACCTGTGATGCGTGCCCATGCTGAGAGTGTGAATCTTCAATTTGAGAATCCCCTGGATGAGGTAAACTTTTTGTACCTTGCATTGTTATGTTCCTTATTATGTAGATTTTTTTGGAACCTGCCATTGTTTCTACTTATTATCTATACATTAGCTTAAAACCTTAAATAATTGAAAATTTTCATGTGTCGGTTTGATATGATTGCAATGAGTGTTTACCTTTTAGGCCATTTATTAATTATTTGATTGCAAGTTTGCCAAGTTAGTTATGAATCTTTTAATTCAATAATGACTATAAAGTGGGGTATCAAGATCAGCTGGAAACTTTTAGTCTTTACTCGTTAGAAATATTGTAGTATGTTGATTGATAGGAAGACCCTGATATGATGGTTCAAATTTATTTAACGAGCTTAGACTCCAGTTTGATCTTGGCCTTGGCTCAAAGTCATAGCAAGCCAACCTTGAACTAACCTTGCAAGTTGAGCTCGAGTGACTTGGTAGTTTTCTGGATGATATATTATTCTTAGCTTACCAACCGTAGCATAAGTTGAACTTTGATAAACTGACAAATGTTATGTTCAATCTTGATTTGTCAAGTTTGCAAACTGATCTCAAGAGCTATTTTAATGGTGAATGTTGACTAAACCTTCTGGTAACTTTTTGCATCGTTTAGCTCTATGGTCAGGTTGTATTTCAAATTTGAATAATGGATACAAAGTACATTGTAGCAGTGTCTCTTTTTGTTGTTAACCCACACATATTTGTCTAACAGCACCAAACTTATAGCTCTTCAATTAGACAATTTTGTGCAACTATCTTAGTTGAGCTCTGCGTTGTTAAGTTAGTAAACTTATCTCAAGGGATATATTACTGATCAGTGTTGAGTCTGTTGACTGAAGCTTCAAGTAACTTTTTAAATTTTTTAGCTCCATGGTCAAGATGTAATTCAAAATTGAACCATGATACACTGGAACATTGCCTTTTGTTGTCGTTCACCTTGCCCCACAGCACCAAACTTATAGCTCTTTGACTAGTAAATGTTGCACCACTATCTGGTGTGTGCATTGGTGGGGGGCGCATTTGCATTTTTTTACCAAAAAAAAAATTGTTGCAACTGAACATTGAGGAAAGTAAGCCTTGTCATGAGCAAAGTTCAGGATTGACTACAGCCAAGTGATTTCTATTAATTAATAATTCATTTATTGGCGAAGTAAGTGATTTTACCAATTACACTTTGAATTCCATTGGAAAAATAATCTAGTACGACTTTCAAAAGCTTTCTTAAAGATGAGTGACCAGAATAATGAATGTGTAGAGGATTCAATAGAAATTGACACCGGATAAAGTTGTTTCTGCCTTCTGAGAAGGTAAGCATAATGTACTCTGAATCTAGTCAATATCTTTACATAAAAGAGTAAATTATTACATGTCTATGCATCAAATAGGATCAAATGAAGCATAAATATTTTGGAGAACAGAACATATGACTCCTTAAAGTCTGCAAGTCACTCGTGCATCTAAATTTTATCCCGTCATTTTCATTTTTATCTGAGACTAGGTTATGGATGCTGGTGCTGCAATTATGTCTTTTGGAATTAGTTTCCCTTCCTAGGGCTTTGCTTTGTATGTCCTTTTGTATTTCTATTATGAAGTTAATTGGGCCCTTGCAAGTCTTATGTTGTCTGTTTATTTCGATGTACTCTATAGAAAACGTGGTAAAGTGGAACTTCCATGCTTTTACAGTATGCTCCTCCATTTGCATTGATCTATTAATAATTTGTGCTCCAGGAAAAAAAACCAGTTCAATTGCAATAGAGTGCCAAAACAGTCTAGTTGATTTTTAGTGATTCTACAGTTGTCACAGCATCTTTGTTGCCTTTTTTTTAATTGAAACGAAGTTGCTAAATTCAAATATAGCCAAGTGGGTTGCCACTGTCCTAGTTTGCAGAGCTGATTTCATGTAAAAGACATCTAGAGCTTGTTTGGTAGCAATTAAAATCCAATTAAAATTGAAAATATAGCCGTTATTGAGTCTCACTTGTCTAATAAAAGTAAAAAATAACGGCTAGCTTTTCAATTTTAATTCGATTTTAATCTCTCCCAAACAAGCTCCTAATTAGGCTCAAAATGTAAAGACAATTAATAGTTTTTTTTTTTTTTGGGGGGGGAGGGGGGTTGATGTTATTGGTAGGTTGTTTGGAGACCTCCAAATAGCGAGTATGCCATGACTGGATACAATCTTCTTGCTCCAAATAGCGAGTATTTAAATAATTGTTTGGATACAATCTTCTTGTCACACCATAATTCATCTGCCTCATATATTTCGGTTTTCTTGAATATCTTTAAGACTTGTGCTGAAGAGAAGTGCTTTTGGCCTTCTGGAATTTCAAAGAGAACAGATTCTTAGATTTCATTCCATTGCATAGCCCTATGTTTGTTTCTTGGACTTGGCTTAGTAAATGGAAAACAAATCCCACTTGAATTCTTCTTATTTTATCATCAGGGTTCCAGCATGTACCACAAATATGAGATCAGTTGAAGTTATATTGTGCCTCTAAACTGTGTCTTGGTAAAGTTCCTAGATGCTGGCTGATTCCAATATGATTTGGTTGTTGCTTGGCTCAAGATTTTTCAGATTGTGCATCTAATAGTGGTCCTATATTACATCTCCTACAGTTGTTTTTTCTTCTTGGTTTATGGAGGTGCGAGGTTTTGCATAAAGGTTGAGTATTTTGCTTATGGTTTTGATGACATGAAAATTAGGCTTTAAATTTTTCTCCAAATCAGGAGTGGTTTACCATCCATTGCTTCTCATTGAAGATTCCCTATTCCTAAGTGTTCTTATCAAACAATGTGTTGCTGAAAATATGTTAATGGTTGAAACTTCAAAATATGCCTATAAGTACAAGTACTGATGGCAAATTTATCAGGACACAGCAAGAGAGATTCTAAGCAATGCACCTGGTTTGGTGGTTATAGATGACCGTGCAGCCAATCACTTCCCCACCCCATTAGCTGTTTCTAACAAAGATGATGTTGCAGTGGGAAGAATTCGACGAGATGTCTCTCAGGACGGGAACTATGGGTAAAAATCGACTTAAATGCCAATAGTTTGTGAAATTTCTTTACTTGTGTGTACTGATTTGACTAAATGACTACTTGTCGAGCAGATTGGACATATTTGTTTGTGGCGATCAAATACGCAAAGGAGCAGCTCTTAATGCCGTCCAGATTGCGGAGAAGTTGTTTTAAGTATGTAGCTGAGGCTTACTTTTCAAAATATATATGGTGAGATTTCAGGACATTAATAGAAATGTTTAAACATTTTGGTTACTTGAATTTTTAATGTATAAACAGTTACTTACTTGAATATCTGTGTGTTTTTTTTTTTTTTTAATCGTATTCTTGTTTGAGAATTTTGCGAAATAAAGATGACATTTTTTTGGTCCGACGATCTTTCTAAATTTATTTTTATTTTACCATCAATGTTACAATACATGAATTATTGAGCTCTATACATGTTCCAAAAAAAGTGGGAATATAGATAGTGACTTGTGATGGATGTGAGAAAATTACAAGTGAAAGATGGGTGGAGTCTTGTGATTTTGCGTGTACCTGTGCGACTACAAGTCATAATTATGTAGGAAAAATTAAAATATGGGTCCCCAATCTTCTGAAAATGTAGCACGGGTCCTTCAATCTAATATCTTGGCAACTTAAGTACCCAACCTTTCATTTTGGCATTTGGGTCCCCTATTAACCATTTTACCCTATTCTTTTGTTAAAACTTAATTTTTTTTGGTGAAAATGATAATTCAATCTTCGTGTTTAATAATAAAAAAAAGTAATAGAAAATAAATAGAACTAAAACCACTTGGGCTCCATAGTTGCTTTCACTAATGTTGTATTTTTTTAGGGCCATAGTGGTGGGGAGGATATACTAATATTTTGATCTTTGAATCGTTGTTAAGAGTCATCGGTCAATTTGGACAAAGGGAATTGGTTTGTGTTTTCTTGTTGAGCAATGCTACATTGTCGGGGAAAATTGCATAGGATTTATACGGGGAGACAATTGACAGATTATCACTTAAAAATGATAAAAAAGATACAGATGTTGTCAGCGTAGCTGAAGGGGTAAAAACTCTTGTTTGCTTAACCGAAGCAAATTGTCTATTTAATATATTTTTTAATGTTTAAGTAAAGATGAGAATAAAATTGTATTATAAAAAGAAAAGATGGGAGATTGCAACTTTCAAAATAATAGGTTGGCCGTTGATGTTCACTAGCTATATCTTCAAGAGTAATGCCATCCAGATCTAATAATACTAATCATGTGACAATTAGGATATGCTGCACCCAATTGGTTGAAAATTATGACTTTTCTTTACTTTAACCAATTGAATGTAGTGAACCCCCGTGTCACGGAAATTGACGCTTAGCACTACTATGTTCGATTAACACTACTACATTCGAATGATACTTCCACTACATTTAGGAGATGATATGTTATCCCAATGTTAAAATATCAAAGATTTATTGCAAAACCGCAAGTTAACAAGATATGAATTCATTGAGTTGTCACATATTAGTATAGAAATAGTCAAGGAGACCTAACTTCATACTCATACGAGACGACATTTCGTTTCTGAATCTTTGGGATTAATTTATGAAAGAACTCGTAATCCATTGAGATCAAGTTTACATGTGAATGGCTAAATTTAAAAAAAAAAAAAAAAATTCTTAAAGAGTAATATTATATGTACATAATTATTAATAGATTGGTATACAGATTGATGACATGATATTATATTATATTAAAAAAATTCTTCTCTCCTTTTTCTCTCTCTCTGTATATTAATCTGTAAATAATTATGTATTATGACATTACTCTTTCCGAGTTTAAATTTCATTGTCATTCAAATCGCTCACTTCTCTTGTTTGATATTCATTATTTTCAAAATACATTTTTCTCTATCTTAAATTCAATCATATATTTTTCAATAAAATAATATTATACGTAAATTCAATTTTTTTTATTTTTTAATTACACATTCGTCAATAAAATATTATTTCAAAAAATATTTTGAAGAAAAAATGGATTCAAACGAGCACGGTAAAAATTCGCTCTTATCCAGGCCTTGAAGTAAAATTTTCACTACAAAAATAATGATTGTGAGAATTTATCATCAACTAGCTTTTGACTCGATCCATGTGGAGGGTGCATTATTGGTTGGGAGAGAATATTGCCTTTTGTTTCGTAATAATATTGTGCATAGACTTCGTCAAGTCTTCCTTGTTAAGATTACAACATAGTACAACGATGTCCTTTCCTTTTGTTTCTTTCTTTCTTTTTCTTGTTTTAGGGTAAATTTTAATGAAGGTCACCCAACATTAAGAAAAATCTCAATCAATTCCCGAAACTTCATAATCTTTTCAATCCAGACCACTCTATTAGTTGGTGTTAGTACAATTCACTAAGCTCCTATTTTATTTTGCTAAAAAGCAATTTTTTTCGTCGATTTTGATGAAAGTTGATTAAATATATACTTCAAAAATTAATAAAAATTGAGTTACTATGAAATGTATAGTTAAAATTAATTATTGACTTTAATTTAAATTTTTATCTTTTTTAAAACTAAATCAATTAGGGACTAAGTATGCTAGCATGGATGTTTAGCTCAAGGGGAATGCTACGTATGACCTACTTGGACTATAAAATGACATGAATATAACATCCTGTTAAAGTTCTTGTATGGTAAATCAGCTCATTGAGAATGTCCGATTTATCAAGTGACGCTTGAATCGGAGTGTTTTTTGGAAGAGCTTTTTCAAATTAAAAACATTGGCTGAAACAAAAAATTTCAACTTCTAATTGAGCTTTAATGGGAAATTTTAATTAATATTTAATGAAGCTTTTTTAAAATCAACAAAATACATGTTAATATAACAAAAACTTTATGACTTCCAAGCCAATTAAATAAATATAAAATTTATACAAAAACGCAATTTAGAATTTAGAACCAACAATCAATGGTTTTTCAATAAAAGTTATACTATCAAAATCTCTACTGTTCTAAATTCTACTTATAACAGATATGTCAAATTGACCTTAAATTGAAATCGTGCATGTCTAATTCTAGTAATTCATTCGCATCGATTTTCCATCACCTTTTAACATCCACTCGCGCAAGTCCCGTTAGTTTAGTATGATCAACTAATGGAGTGAATTGAGTTGGAAAACTTTGGAACTTTTTTTGAAATGATCGAGATTTTTTAAAGTTGGGTAACCAAATTGACGCTTGGCTCGACTAGGGTGACCTGCAATGAAATTTACCATTTTTTTCTGAAAAATATCTCTCTTTTCCTTTCTTGGAGCCCAAGTTCTAAACTAATAAAGTGAATGGTGACAGCTGTAATTTAATTTTAATATATTTTCTACTGATCACTTGAATATTTGATAAAATAACACATTATCCTTTTTTCTTAAGTAAAATTACCTGAATTTTTTTCCCTGCAATTGAAATAATTATTCGAATCATTTGAATTTTTTTTTTTCTCTTTTTAAGTAATCATTTGAAATATATGTAATTAATTCATGCACAGAAAATTAGGCATAAATTTATAATTTCCAAAACTATCATGATTTTAGCAAAATCTAAAATTAAGGAAGAAATACATTGGTTCGTCGAATCATTGCAATTATTGCGGAAAAATGGGACCCCCTCCGTCGTATAAAGATATTCACAAAAAATATAATTAATATATTGGAATACATTTTTCTAATATATCTCTACATTAAATAATAATTTAAATATGAGTTATTTATATTTGTTGATAATAAGATACATTAAATAAATATCTATTTAAAAATCATAAAAAATTAAAACAAGTCTATCTTTTTAGAACTGACAAAATATAAACTTTTAATTTATCTTAATTAATTAGTGAAGTTTAATTTAACTATGAATTTTATCATTTTGTCGCATTTTATCTCATATCTTTCTATTGATTGAAATTCCTCATTTGACAGTTATATCACAACTAATACTTCACGTAATCAATATGTAACAACTTATGAATGAAAATAAATAAATGAGTTATGATGATATCTTTAAATTAAAAGNCAATTAAATAAGTAAAATAAAAACTTTATTTGTCTTACCGTTTAATGACGCGTCTTATGGCGATCATAACGAGTGAAAGAAAATAGTAGTCAATTCTTGAATGAGTAGCACTATTTAGAAGTACTGTCGGACAACACGTGGTAATGTTGTTATTGTCGCATTCACTAACGAAGTTGCGATACATTTTAATTTTTTGAAAAATATGATAGTCATCTATCGTATAGTCGGTTATGCATCAACAATATTTTACAATTAACATTATTTTTCTTGAGTTGACCACTTGGGTTGAAAAGCGTCGGAGAAGAAAGAAAACTTTATTCTTTACCGACATCAATGTTATAATTTCTGGAGTGGAGTGGAGGGGTGGGGTGG
The DNA here is from genome assembly GCA_903798255.1 of Fraxinus quadrangulata. Taxonomy (NCBI): domain Eukaryota; kingdom Viridiplantae; phylum Streptophyta; class Magnoliopsida; order Lamiales; family Oleaceae; genus Fraxinus; species Fraxinus quadrangulata. Next base: position 111,477 of record CAIGRB010078057.1, read on the forward strand.
GGGAGGAGGTACTGATATTTGAATCTCATCACAATCCCTAATCAATCGGGACAACGAGTGGTTTACGTCGTCTTCTTCGTTTAACTTCTTTTCCCATAACTATTTGAATGCAATGAATTTTAGCGTCACATAAACTATCGCTCAACGTCACTGTGTTCAAATAACTCTACTCTAATTTTGAAAGATAAAGGACTCGAACGCTACTTCCAATACTTTTAGGAGATGATACGTAGTCCCATTGTGACCAGATCAACTATTGGTAGCAAAAAAATAAAGTTAATAAGATATGATTTCATTGAGCTGTCACATATTAATATAGAATAGTGAAGGGGACCATAAATTCAGACTCGTATGAGACGACGATTCAGTTATGATTCTTTTGGTCTAGTCTTTTCCGGACACGAGGAATCATAGAGATGATAAAATTTATAAAGTACTTCTATATTTTATTTTTTAAATTTCATCATCTTCCAAATGAGACTCGATTGCATGTCATTGATATGGTAAGGATCCATAGAATTTGAGTTAGACTCTAGGAGTATAATTAAAATTACTTACTATAGAAATAATGTGAATAAAGAACTGTTTTATGCTTAAAACTCGTTTGCTTAAAAGCTAAGTAAGTAAATAAAATCGTACGATGTGATCGAGAGAAATTTGGAATTATTATCAACTAACTTTTGACTTCAATAATGTTGAGTGTGTATTATTTCCAAAGTGAAGTCGAGCCTATTGGCTGGGAGAGAATAGCCTTTTGTAGGCTTTTTCACCTTTTTTTGTTTCATGAATTTGCGCATAGACTTTGTCAAGTCTTCCTAGAATAAGATGACATAATAGTACAACATTGTCCATTTTTATTTGTTTCTCTTTTTGTTTTTTTTAATGTAAGTTCCTGTTTTACAAAACTCTTTTTCATATTTTTTAATCAAATATATCTTGAAAAATCACTATTTAAAAATTTATTTTCCCAAAAAAAAAAAAAAAAACTCATTATAATAGTTGTCAAACGAGGGCTAAATTTTAACGGAGGTCACCCAACATTAAGCAAAGTCTAAATTTAGAGATGGCTCAGCTCGGCTCGTATAAGCACGAACTTGGCTTGTGCTCGTCATGAGCCGAGCTCGGGCTCGTTTGTATATAAATTTAAAATTCTTTGCTACTTTTTAATCACACATTTTTCAAAAAATCACCGTTCAAAATTATATTTTCTCAAAATAATGGTCATTGAACAGAGCTAACTATTCCACTTAGAGTGTGTTTGGAAGGACTTTCAAAGTCTAAAAGTACTTTTTGA
>CAIGRB010078071.1:0-18876 GCA_903798255.1 Fraxinus quadrangulata
AAATTTACTGGGGCGTGAATCAATTGAGTCTTTGCGAAGCGTGTTGCTTGGTGAATTTTCCAGAATCTTTGGCAGGTGCCATCCTCTAAGGAAGTATTTCGGTGACAAATTTTGTGGAGGCCGTTGACAAGAACAGATCTTAATACTGGTGGAAAAGTCATTTATGAGGGTAGAGAGGTAGTTCACAAAGGTGTCAGATGGTGAGTTGGGGATGGGGAATGTATCAGCACCTGTGAGGATCTGTAGTTGCCGAGGCCATCCACTTTTCGGCAGATCACACCAATTATAAATTAAGAACAAGTCGAGGTGTTTAGCAGCTTTGTTACAGCTACTGTTACAATGGACGAGGCAGCAGTGAATGATAGTTTTCAAATTGTTCGTGACAATTTTGGAAATTTCTCTAGCAGAAATTGAAACAAATATCGTAAAGCAGGTATTGTCTTTTGATTTCGGAAAGCAGGAAAAGCACAGGCACAAGTTTGATAGTCTTAGCAAGTGGCGGTAGAAGATGTGGTAGTTGACAGTCTAATCCTAGTGATGTCAAACGAGCTGAGCGGCTCGTCGGCTCGTCAAGCCGCAAGTGTGCTCGATGAGCGGCTCGTAGGCTCGTGAAAAATTTTAAAAAATTTAAAAAAAAAACGTGAAAACATGAAAAAAAAAAATTCAAAAAGCTCGTGGACTCGCGACTCGACTCGTTAGCTCACGAGCTCGTGGGCCGAGCTGAGCTTGCCCATGAGCAAATGAGCCACGAGCTCATGAGCCGAGCCGAGCTGAGCTCGTTGGTTAAATGGCCGAGCCATTGCCAACTCTATCTAATCCTAAGATTAGCTTTTTCATATGAAGTTTTTTATAATGCAATGCCTGTAGGAATTAATCTTATGTGCCGGCCAATGAGGACTAATAGTGGTTTATGTGCACAATTTTGGTATATAGAAGAACACTAAAGCTAGATATCTTGTCTGTCCATTTAACCCGTTGTAGAAGATCTCAATCTGCATCCAACTTTGAAAATCATGTTGAGGGCATTTTCTAAGTAAGTCTTTGAATCTTTCCTAAGCTTCATAAAACGGTTCAAAGTCAGATTGTCTGAATTGACCAATCTCGCTTCGAAGTTGAGCTGATTTGGAAGGTGGAAAGTACTTGGTGATGAATTTCTGACCTAAATCATCCGAAGTTGTAATTGATCTGTACTATAGTGACTGGAACCAAGCTTTTGCCTTATCCCACAAGGAAAAAAGAGATTAGGCGAAGTTTAAGTGCTTCATCGGTGACTCCATTCATTTTCACCGTATCACAGATTTCTAGGAAAGATCCCAAATGAGCATTTGGATCTTCTGCTGCAGCTCCCCCAAACTGATTCTGCTATACCATGTGTATTAGTCATGGTTTCAGTTCGAAGTTGTTTGCAGCTATAGCGGGGCGTACAATGCCAGAATAGTTATCATTGACAATGGGCATAACATGGTCCCGAATAGCTCTTTGTTGATTATTTTCATTAGCTACTCTTGCCTCCTGTTCTGCCATTGCTTCACGTTCATTTTTTTGTATACCCCTTAGATAGCGAAATATGCATTCTGGTTCAGGATCAACAAGTAATAAGTCAATGTTTCTCGCCCTTCGCATAAACAGCTGAAATGAAAATTACAGAAGCTATTAAAGACAGAATGAAATGAATGAAACTTAAAATAAAAATTCTAAATTAAAATAAAAACTAATTGGTAATAATATCAATAGAATTCAAATAAATCAATCCCCGACAACGGCGCCAAAACTTGTCACGCGTTTTCTATAACGTGATTTATACCGCAAGTGTACGATGTCAAGTTTTGTAATATAGTGATGAAATGGAAAATGTCGAACCCACAGGGATTGATACTTGATTTCTACCGAGTACTATAATTTTTTAGTTTTCACTTTATTTAGACAATCAAAATTGAATTAATATTGTGATTTTAATCTAACGTAGATGGAATAAAAAAATGGCAAGTGAATGGAAGCAATTTAATAAAAAGTTATCAAATTATGAAAGCATAGGGAATGATTTCTTCGCACTATCGACAATGTTTTTCAACCTATAACTTTAATTCAATCAAAATTTTCTCAATTTATAGGCAAGAACTTTAAATTAATTCTATTCCCTCTCTCGAGTGCCAAATAGAACATATTTCTATAGTTTAATTATAATATCTCTATTCTGAATTAAATGTACATAAATTATCGATGCATGTGGTTCTTAATTCAAATAGACCTCAAAAGTTCGTACTTTCTCTCGAAATCTACAAAACATAGGTTGTGTTTTTCTTACATTGCACATAAATTTTCCTTTCTCGAGTGCTGAAATTTATACATCAACTCATTCAACTAGTGGCCAATTAATTGAAAGCATTACACACAACCCAAATAAATTAACGAAAAATCCAATAGAAAGAAATATATAAGAATCAAACACGTCTCAAGTCGATATAAAGATTTAGTTCATAATTGCTAAAAATAACAAATTAAAATCTGAATTAAAAAACATGGAGAAGAAAATAATAAGAAAAACTCTTTTGTCGCTTTATTTCTCCTCCAATTTCTTGTCATTTTTGTTCTAAATCAATTCTCCTTCCTCTTGTCTTCTAAGTCATCGTTCACCCCTTAATTAGGTCTTCAAATGTGTATTTATAGTTCCCCAAAGTTGTGAGTCGAATTCGAAGTGGATCGGGAAATTCTTTTGAATTTTCTTCTTTTTTTAAGTGTCCAGCGGGCGACGCCCAGATCCAACGTCGCGACGCCGCAATTTATTCAATTGCTAGTGCTGCAATTCTGTTGGTTTCCTTCTTTGCTACTAGCATCGTAGCGCCCGAGGCTGAACACACCAACAGATATTTTGGCACCCACACTTCTGGTTCTTTTACTTCTTTACTTAGTTTGCTCATCTTTTTGCCTCCTTTCCACTTCATTCTTCTCTTCCCTCATCTCCAATCCATGCCTTCTTTCATGATCATTATGTTAGCTCCATTCCAAACTTCCATCCGCTCCATTCCAAACTTCCATCCATTGTCATCCAAGTTGTCTAACTACAAAATAACACGAACACACACATCAAAACGCTAAAAAGTGCTCAAGAACAAACCAAAAACTATATTTTAGATGTACTTGTTTAATGAGTTAATTACACTCATCAAGAAGTTCATGCATTATATGAATAATCATACTTGAACTTCGAGAACTACTGTTACGCCTTGTGTAACTAGGACCCACACATGGCCCCTATTAGGTCACATGGCAAGCGTTTCGAGGACCCCACATTCAATACACTGATGGGGATGACCCAGCCCACATGGACGACCATCTTTAAAGAAGTTTGAACGACCCTGTGTAGAAGAGGTGGGCAGACCTCATTGCACATGAACGCAGGCAAGATCCATTCAGGGCGAGGCTGTAACAAATCTTGAACAGATCCCTTTTCGCGTAGATGACAAGACAATGCCATCACTGTCATCGCAAACCTATTTGGTCAAGTCCAAGCTGCAAGCTAGGTCGTATGATTATCCAAAACAGTACTAGCATTTAAGGCTATGATTGATTGATGCCTATAATTGGAAAGGTCAATCCTATGAATGGAGCCACGTGCATCCTCATCTAATGATCTCCATTCCTCCTGCCCAACTATAAAAGCTCACACTTAGTGAAATTTGAGAATAATGCAAGTTTAGACTCTTAAAGGATATATTCTTGCCCTACATTTATCTGATTCATCTCCCAAAGCCGACCCCCTTTTATTGGAGGCTTATGTTTTGAGCTCTCCTATACCTATAATTATTTCTCAAATTGACTTGACGGTCAGAGTGCGTGCGGCCAACTCTACTCCTTTCGGAGAAGGCCACGTCTACCTAACGGTGTGTCCAAATGTGCAGGAATCCAGTTTGCGTTGACGCGAGAGGCATTAGGATCTGTTGGCCACCTCATTGGAACATTTTTGGGGGTCAACAGTAGCCATTCCATTGGGATATAGAGCACTTCTAGCTTCTCAGAATTTGATAATCTCATTAAAGTCATATTCACATAGGCAAACAGCTGACCAGTTCCCCATTTGGTAGATGAAATACATCCCACGAGAAGTGTCCAAGTTCAGGTAGGGTTTACTACAAAAACTAATCATCCTCGACTCTGTCCCTTCAATTGTTTGTCTTATCGAAGCTTCAATGTACAGGCAGGAGTAAGACTTGATTTGTACGTCCCATCCTCCCTTCATAATAATATAATCCCCCTACATCCGATCAACATATATATAAGCCCCCTATATCTTCCCTTTCTATCCTCTATAAAATCATGATGAAATCCAAGTCGATAAATAAGATTTGTTTCCCAAAATACCCAAGAGTCGAGTTTCAGACAAGAAAACCAGACCCAGGGGAATAGCTTCAAATTATTTTTTGCAGAATGGACACCATACACGAGTTTCCCGCTCTCTATACATTCTAGCTCAATCAACTCATTGGATTCGACGACTCTGCTTGTAGAATCCACCGTTATTTACATTGGATCATGTACCCGCATAGTGTATTTTGCTATGGTAAAATAACATTTTGATAATAAATAAAATGTGATTTTTATTTATTTTGTGTTGTGTGATTTAATATTGAGCATGTGAATTAAAAGTATCTATGATTACTTTTGATAATATAAGTTGGGTGCTTGCATTGAGAAGCACAGTTTGACACAATTTATAATTTAATCATAAATAATTTTTTCACAACCAATTAATTAAGGTTTTTAGAGCGGTTAAGATAGGTGTTGATACTGCTCTATGTAATAACCATAAAATAGGTTGGTCCCAACTACTCGTTCCGATAAAAGGTATTGTACTAGTCTAGAAAGAAATACATAAAAGTATAGAAAGAACAGGTCTACCTACTCTAGAATTGAAAGGATAAAAATAACAGAAAGAAGCAACATCACATTGATGTTATTAATGTGTGAACGAAGTAGCTACTTACAAGTGGGATGAAAAAAATTGTGTATTTTCTTGTGTACGTGAGTACGTAAGCAAGGAGAATATTGAAAAGCATTGCACTACTTGGCTAAGCTTTAGATACTTAATTTGGGGTACTTCGATTTCTAATGAGATCCATCGGCCAGTTAAAGCGTGAAGGTTAAGACAATCAAATTTAGAAAACAAAAATGAACGAGTTGAAAAAGTGGACTTAGAACAAAAATCTTGGGTAAGACATTGAATATTACGAGAGTGAAATGAAACAATTGACCATTGATGGTCAAGGATATAATCAATCTAAATGTTATGGAGATTGAATTGACTATGCACACACATCGATCGAGTATTGGATAATTAAAATTTTATTTTGGTAGAATGTCTTAGAAGTCTTTTATGAATTACTAAGCAATTCTAAAAATGTGAGGCAATACAACAAGTTTTTAATGAATTGATGTTTATTTTTGTTTGCTTGTGTTAAGTAGATAATCCCCAAAATGAACAAAAATTTAAGTTTGGAGATATTTGATAGTCCGCGGTATTAAACTTGATAAATCATTGTCAACTGAATGAATTTCTACTTAATTTATTGTAATTTGTTAAATGCAGGTAAAATCAAGACTTGGATCATTTAGAGCTTAAATCAAATATTGAGGTCTAAAGATAGCAAATTATAAAACTTGAGGACTAAAGTTTAAAGATATGAAAGATTAAGGACCCACGATACAAAATAAGAAGGGAGTTGAGCTGATCAAAATAGGACAACCAACTTGCATTGTATGGCAAATATCAAATCTTGCAATCACAAGGTTTGAGTCATGAGATTACAATAGGATGACCATAATTTATTTTTTTCTCTCTTTTTTACCAACAATAAATTTTTCAATAAAGTAATATTACACATAAACCTAAAAACGTTTACTTCTTTTTTAATCACACATTCTTAAAAAAAATTACTATTTCTCTCGTTATAATATGTAATGATAGGGACCAAATGGGTGCAAAATATAGAGTCTTGTAATCACAACCCCTATAGTCATGTGATCGCATAGCTTGGCTACACGACGGTCCAGATTTTCTTTCCTAATCTAATTAGACTTCTACCAGAAATGAAGATGATGCACGAATTTTAATTAATTTTGGGCTGTAAATATAGATTTTTCTAGCATTTAAAAGGGGGACACAATATAGAGGGGAAGCTTTTATTCACTGACACAATCAATCATAAATTTCATACTTCTACTTGGATTTTGAAAGAGGAAGAAGATGATATAAGAAGATCATTCAATAATTGTTGAAGGATTCAAAATTTTCGCTTATGTTTATATTATTGAAATTCGGGTGATGTATTATCAATCCAAATCTTATTTGTGTAATTCCATGGTGCTTTACTAATTGTATAAATTCTAAGATGATGATGAACCCTATGTTTTGAAACTTCGAGACTTTATTTTTATTACTTTATCAATAATTGAATATTTTATTTATGATTTCTATTTTGTTCAAGAGAATGAATATAATTAAATTTTTGTCCTTTTAGAAGAAAAATTCAAATTTCAATTTCTTTTATATATATTTTTTACTTATAAGTGATATTTTAGTTATGAGTAATTTTTTTATATATAAGTTAATTTTCAATTTAGAAAGTAAAATATTTATTTATAATTATATTTTTAGTTATAAGTGTTTTTTACTTATATAAACAAATTTTACAGTTATAAGTTAAATTTAAATAATTTTTTATACATAAGTGAATTTTTTATTTATAAGTAACTTTATATACTTCATAAGCGAGTTTTATCTTATTAGTAATATTTTTTTAACCTTTCATAACAACGTCACCCAAAAAGGTCAAAATCGATGAGAAAAAACTTCAAGGCATGTTTTTAGAGCATTTTCAAGACTCTTTATTTATAAGGAGCATTTTATGTGTTATAGATAACATTTTAAAATTTTGAGAGTCAAAAATTTTATACACTCCAACAAGCTTTTTATTTCGGCTCTTCATTTTGCTTTTCTCAAAAGACGTTTATTGATTTATTTTCATATTTTATTTAACATGATTTTTTTAGAAGTCAATTAATCAATCAATTTAAATGTGGTTTGAATATTTCAAGAATTATATTATTGAAACATGTGATTTTTTAAATGCAAACATTTTACATTAAAAATAGAGAATGTATTTGACTCTCTAAATTTGGAGAGTTAAACTCACTCTCTATTTTAGAAAATTTAAAATAGAGAATTTCTAAGAGTTCATTTTTAAGCATTGACTTTTTAAAATAAATAATATTTTATATTTAAATAAGCTCTTGGAATTGTTCTTAGTCTCGTTAACCTAACTTGAGTTTGGAAGGAATGAAATAAAAGTTTTGCTAGAGTGACAGGGCCCACATTACGGGGGCGTCACATTGTTCTTAGTCTCGAGGGCTTGTGTGACTCTGGACGAATAGCGCAACTCATGAAATAATTCCTATTGACCCTTGCTACAAAATGAATAAAACTACTCTTTTGCCCATATAAAGTAAATTTCATTGAAATTACTTATGCCTTGTTTGACAACCATTAAAATAAAACTATTTTTTCTACATATTTATTTTTAACTACACATTCACACAATAAAATATTTTATACGTAAATTTAAAAAATTATTTACTTTTTAACCGCACATTCTCCAAAAATTCAATATTTAAAACTGAAAATACGAGGTTCGACTCAAATTACACATAAAGAGGGTGAATAAGTAATTATGCGGAATTAAAAACTAATAATTAGACAATATCAAGTCAGTTTTAATTATCTTTAGATATTTAATCAATCAATCCAATTTCCCTATGTTGAACTGTCGGAGTTATATGAAAATAGTAAATAACATAAAGAATGATCACGGAGAAAACCCAATTGTGTAAAAAATTCGAGCACTTTGTCGGTCAAAAATTCACTATAAATGAATTTAAACTTACAGTCCGTCAAACACGACTACCACTAGTACTTTCCGACCTCCTGACTGCAAATCCCACAGCCTTCCTGGATTGCTTGCCCCTATACCACTTATGGCTGTAATTTTCAAAACACTCTTGGATTACGTGTTTCACACCAACTCCCAGTTTTCTGAATTAGTCTATCTCCCGTGGATCAACAAAGAACTTCTCGTTCTCCAACAACTAAAACCCTAGTCACTTTCCCTTAATCTTCAAAACTTTGACAAAGTTTAGGAAGTAAGCAGTTTGGTATTTGAATTATGTGCGTTTTATGCTTTCACCGCCAAGAACAAATCGAACAACGAATGTTGAAAGTTATGAATGAATTTGATGAGGTAAATATGAAGCAATATGTGTTCTCTCAATATTCAACCTAGAAAAAATCGTTCAGAAGCGTGCTGGTATTTACACTGTAGGTTTATGATTAAATAGGTCGGATAAAAAGCCTTAAAACACGAATTAAAACTTTTCAGATGACACTATCACTCAAGCGAGAGTAACAATTTTTCCAAAAATAATAATAATAATAATGGCAATCAAACAGGGGCTTAAGAAGTAAATTTCAGTTTTTGTCCCAAAAATGATATTTTAATTGTTGATTGGCCTATGGATTTATTAGGTTGTATGTGGGACGTAAAATTGAATGCGAAAATTACACCATGACATATTTTTAAATATTATAGTTGTTTACTTATTCATAAATTAGGTGATAATTTAACCAACAACAACAACAACAACAATAATAATATAAATTAAAATAATCTACATATTCACCCAACCCAACCCCATGCCCCTTCACCCCAACCCCATTCATCTCAATTTTAATCCTAAACCCTAATTTATTTCTCCCGTCTCTTTCTCTATTCTAACTCTTCTGNGCAACTACCAGCAAACTACCGTTAGACCATGCACCCAGAACCACAGACACCTTCAACAACCACCACCACCACCACCACCACCACCACCACCAACAACAACAATAATAATAATAATAATGTAAATTAAAATAATCTACATATTCACCCAACCCAATCCAATCCAATCCAACCCAACCCAACCCAACCCCATGCCCCTTCACCCCAACCCCATTCATCTCAATTTTAATCTTAAACCCTAATTTATTTCTCCCCTCTCTTTCTCTATTCTATCTCTTCCGCGATGATCTTCGGGGACTTCTTTCCAACATCGCACTAACAGCTGTGAACTTGGCGACATCGTCCGCTTTGCTATGAACTTCACAACAACGTCGTGACCCTACTACGAATGACAACGTTGAAATTTGCAGCAGTGTTTGATTGGGTGGTGGCGGTGACTGGACAGGTGATGGTAGGGAGAGAATTGGTGGTGGGGTGAATAGATAGGTGGTGTTTGTGGTTTTGGTGTCGAGTTTGGAAATGGAAATAGAACTAGCACAACCTTTGTGGCATTAGCTTCAGTCGTGGTAGCATTGTTAAGCTGTGTTTAGTAGTGGTGGAGGTGCTACTGCTAGTGCTAACTACAATGGTGGTGGTAGCGATGATGACGATGGGTTGGTGTCGGGATGGGATGCAAGTATTTGTGACCAATGATTTAGGTGTTTGTAATCAATTATTAATGTTGGCGGTGGAGTTGAGGTAGGGGTGGGATGAAAAGTGTTTGTAACTAACTATTTAAATATTTGAGACCAATTATTTGATTAATTTGTAACCAAGTATTGGTATCGGTGTTAGAGTTGGGGTGTAGTGTGGTGTGGTGTGAAGTGTTTGAGACCAATTATTTTTGGTTAATTTGTGATTAACTATTTAATTTGTGATCTAAAAATTCGATAATTTGTGACTAATGGTAGTTTGTGATTGAGAAATAACTTGTAACTAACTAATTTTATAATTTGTGGCCGTTGTGACCTACAAAATTTGTGAGTTGTCATCGATAAATAAATTGTGACCAAGTAATTTGATAATATATGATCAATAAATAAGTTTGATAGCCCTAAAATAACTAACAAAAAGGGGGTGAATTGATTTTTAAAACTTTTTCGAAAAATTAATCTAAATACAAGTAAGTAAAGATTAAATAGATTAATTCAAATAATTAGCATAAATATAAAAATGATAAGTAAAATGGAAAGATGACATAAACAATATAATTGTGGAGATTTGATATAAATTAATGATTTACGTCCTTCATTATCAAGTTCTCCAGCACAAGCATTGCCTTTTCACTATGCAACCCAACCCTTTATAATGCTTCCAGTGACTTACAAACAAGGAGCACCGATTCTTATACAATGTTGAGTTTTACGGGACCTCAACACGATCCAGTATTAAGTTTTAACGGGATCTCAATACGACCTACACAGTGACTTACAACAAGGAGCAACGATCCTCATATAATATTGATCTTTATGGGACTTCAACGTGATCCACTTTATCAAAGTGATTTTACAATGTAATATCTCTCTCTTGATAAATAATATAAACAAGTTAAATATTAAGATATGCTAACACTTCAATGAATAGTAATAAATGACAGCTCAAGTGTTCAATGAAAAGTGTTGACGAGTATGATAATTAAAAATTAGATTCATTCAATCAAAATGTTTTAATGAGAAAATGAAAAAGAAATAAATGCAATGTAGGTTCAAAAATTTTCTCAAGATATATCTCTTTTTTAATGAATAATTCTAATAAATTAAATACTAAGAGAAAAATGAGAAACTTTGATGAATATGATTATTTTACAAGTTTGATTTAATCAATCAAAGTTTTCAATATAAAGAAATATAAAAGTTTATGCAATGTAAGTGCAAAATCTTCTTAAAAAACATATCTCTTTTCTAAGAATGATATAAATAAGTTAAGAAAAAAAGAAAATGAAAAAATTTGATGAGAGAAATTATTCAAAAAGTTTGATTCATTAATTAAACTTTTTTATGGAGAAATAAATGAAATGAATGTAAAAATGTAAATTCAAAGAATATTTTTCACAAATATATTTCACAAAAAAGCTATCTCCTTGTTGCGTGATGAATACAAAGTGAAGTAATAGTTATAGCAGTCAAAACATCCAAAAGGTCTGGAAGTTCGGATGACCACGTCCGAATATAGCCGTTTATATAGAAAAATCAAAAGTCAGAATGAATAAATTTTGGACTATTGGAAATTTTCGGTCGATCGCCTCTTCCGATCGGTCGACTGTCGGGCAGTTTGGCATTTTTTACGATTTGACCACGTTTGTTCTGATTTGAAGGTTTTGAAAGGTATGGACTTTTGAAAAATACTTTTAACTAATTTTTCAAGATAAAAAGTATTTTTTAAGTCCAAATATTATTTTTAAATGTCATTTTTTCATTTAATCAAATCATTGTATTCGAATGACTTTTAATGGACAAATTTTTTTTAAAGCATAGGAGGATCTTGAACTTATGCATTAATTGTCAATTATCAAAGTATTAATACATTTATATTTTATCTAAGAAACCAAATCTTGCTCCAAAGTTTGGCTCTTAAGTTATTGAACGTGTGACTTCGATCTTGACTTCTTTCATGAGTCCGATTTGTGATAATAGCTTTTAATATTTTGATGACCATCGATCAATTTTCTATCGTATATTTTGAAAAACTATAATTACTTGAATTCAATTTGTTAGTAAATAAAATTAACTTGTTTGTTTTAATCAAAATTCTAAGATTATAATCAACCATATGTCAACAAAGTTGTTATCTATAAGTACGTAACTATGATCATAAATTGTATAATTGTGAACTTAATATATTTAATTAATAAAATAATTTTAATTATTTATACATAAAGCCTAAGATATGAATTTTTCCCAAATTAATTAAGGGATCAATTGACTTATTTTTTTAACTTAAAAAATATTGTATTTTTTCATAAAGTTGATCTTTTGGAAGGTGTATATTACCTAAAAAATAAAAATCTACCCACCATAAAAAAAAAATCCTTATTTTTAGAAAAATATGATCACATGACCAACCTTCGAAAAATATTTTTCATATAAAAAATGTCGATCGAACACTCGAAAATAGGAACTTGAATAAAAAATGACATTTCTCGTTGAAAATAATAATAATCAAACACCCATGAGATAAACAAATTCAACATTTAAACTATGTCATACAATAAATTGGGTAGTAGTGATATACTTGTCTAGAGAAGCACTAATTCTTTAAGTTCAATTTCAAGCTCCTACTTGGCAATTACTATTTCAAAATCTTCACTTCTCGTGTTCATTTTGAATTATGTATTTACAAAATAAAATAATTTACACCTAAATAAAAAATTATTTTCTCTTTTTTAACCACATTTTTCAAAAAATTATTATTCAAAATTTTTAAAATAATGACCATCAAATATGGGCTCAATCTCGTTTTTAAAATCTCATTTTGTTTCAAATTCTTTTTAGTTGATATATGTTTTAATGAAATAATTTTATGAGTAAATAAAACTTTTTTACCGCACAATCTTTAAAAAAGTAAAAATAAATAAATAACAATATATTTTGTCTAAATCAATGCAGTATATAAGTCAATTATAAATCTAGGGTTTTTGCTGAATACATTAGCACAGGCCTCTCTCTCGCTGAGACATCTCACTATCAACGGAAGCTCAGCTGCTCCGCCACCGCGATGGCCGTCGGGTACTCTCTCTCTCTCTCTCTCTAGATACATACAGTCTCTCTCTCTCTAGATATATACAGTCCCACGTATATACTATCTGATTGCGCAAACTTTTTGTATGATGTTTAAAAAAGAAGTTTTGGATATTAATGGTGACGGCATTTCTTTTCTGGTCTAGAAAGAACAAGAGGATTTCGAAGGGAAAGAAAGGAGGCAAGAAGAAAGCGTAAGTCCTTATTTTTATTTATTGCATTTTATTTCAGAACAAATGTTTTATTTTTTACGTTTTTTTTTTTCTTTTTTTTTTTGCAAGTAATGTATGTATCATTTAATTGTGTTTATAGAGTCGACCCATTTGCAAAGAAGGATTGGTACGACATTAAAGCCCCCTCGGTTTTCAATACCAGAAACATTGGCAAAACTCTTGTTACTCGTACTCAGGGTACTAAGGTATGGTTTTACATTATTTATTAAATAATACTCTTTCTGATGAAAATGATATTTACTTTTCCTATTTAGTATTTCTACTTGTTAATTTTACATAATTAACTTTAGCTGTGTAGATATAGTGAATACATTTACTATGATATGTTTCTTGTGTTTTTGTTCCTGGATCAGCTAATTCTGATTGTTTGTTATCGGAAATACTAGTGATTTTATCTTATGTAATTTATTGCATTCATTGTACCTTTTTGTATGTTCTAAAACTTATGGATCATTTGTATTTGTCACTTGTATTTCATATCCAAAACGGGTACCTAATTGGCTTTGTATATTTAACCATTTGCCTGATATTGTACAAATAATTCACGGGTGAGGAGGTTTTAATTATGGTCCATGAAGTGGTCAGAGTTCCTTAATGTCATGCTCATTTGTTTAATAAAAATGCATATTTTCTATTGATATCTACATGCTTAATCTTAATTTCATGGTCTAAATTTGTGGATTTCGAGTACTATGCAACTTTTGGATTTGCATCCAGGATTTGCTTTATAGCAATTGCATTTGAATGAGCTTAGATGAGTTGCGATACTTTGTGTTTCTTATAATAAGTTTAGAGGTGTCTGTTAGATGTGTAATCCTAGGTTGTAATACAATATCTTTTGTCATTTTTGTCCATCACATATTTCTTATTGTTGTTGATATTGAATTCAATTCAAATAGGCTATTTCTGAATTAGTTTTTACGCATTTGTGAGCTCTTCAAGTTGTTGGCATAAATTTAAGAAGTTGACATAATTCTTTAGCCTTTAAACATCATCAAATCATATATATAGTGTGTTTTAGAACCATTTTTCTTCAAAATGAGTTTTGTAATAATGATTTTTTCGAGGTTAAAAAGTGGGAAAATTTTAGATTTACATGCAAATTATTTTATTGGAAGAATGTGGGATTGAAAATGAGTTTGAGAATGGGAGTCAAATAGGGGCATATGGTAAAATTGTTGGTTATTGAAATTTATATTGAATTTATATTGAGTTTTCAACAATCAAGGCATACATTGCATTCCTTATAACTGCTATTGTACAAAATAAAACCACACAATTAGGTAAGAAGGTTATCACTCACATAGAATCTTCTTGTACTCTATGACACTTTCTAGTTTCCAATTCTTCAAATTTCCCTGATTTCTACAAAGGTTTGTGCTTCTGTCTCTAGATGGGGTTAGGTTAGAACCGGGCTTGCTAGGAGATGACATTCACTCAAATGAGAGCTGCGGGGTCATGTGTGAAACTACAATGGCTAGTCCACTAATCTAGTTGTATCTGTTCTCCAAATCCTGTTACATTGTCTATGTAATCGTGCATCGTACGTATACTGTCCGTATTTAGTTAGATCCATCCAGGAGACCCGATGGACTATTGAAGACCAAGCTAACAATAATTGAAGTCTGGTTTTGTTCAACTCTTGTCCAACTTGGTTAAAGTTATTATTGTTGGACCAGTCTGCTACAGGTTCTATTGCATTGTTGAATCAACAAGCTTATCATAAAACTTCCCGTGCCTTACTAGTAATTGGTAAACTTCAGCTCTAAGCAATAGGCTTGACAGTTTAACTGTATCGAATGTCAATATCCAAAACAGGGTGTTTGATGGTCGTTTTATCACTGTTTTTTTTTTCCTTGGGCTACTTGCTTAAATGATATTATCTATTTGTGATTTAATTACAAATGTTATTATTCACTAACTATTTATGAAATATTGATACTTAAGAATAATCCAAGTAATGAATTTTTTTTTTTTTTGAGACATTCTTAACAAGAGGAATGTATTAAGATAGGTGTCCAGATTATTTGAAATGTTTTATTGTATTAAATTAAATTCACACGATCTACCCAATTTATTTCAAATGAAACGGTGTCTTTACTCGTAAGTCACAACTTTTATTATCAAGATGAGTCATAAATCATTCCTCCTATTGAGAAGTAAACGACAATGACTTTTCAAAATCAAATTGTTTATGTGCATAATTTGTAATTCATCATATAGCCTTGGAGTCTTGTGCTATTTTCTTGTAATTATTGTATTTACACGATAGCCAAAATCATTAATCAATAAATCTCATTTTTCATTGACAAGAATATGTCAATGTACAATTTTTGTGCTTCGAGGTACTTATCCTTCAAAGTTTCTCGTTTTATCTATGTAGAAATCAGGAAATGAGTAAAAGTTACTTTGAAGTACTTTGTTGTTCTTACCTTACTGTAGTTGATGACTTTTTGGTATAGATCTGAACCATAAAAAATTAGAATGTTTGAAATCTTGCATTGACCCTGTTCTTACCTCCAAACTATGGGGACGTGCTGCCATATATTACTATATTTGAACTTGTTTGTGTTCTAAGTTTTCTTCCTCGTATAAGCAATGAGAAGATGTTAATCTGTCATTAATTTCTCATCAGATTGCATCAGAAGGACTTAAACACCGTGTTTTTGAAGTGTCCTTGGCTGATCTTCAAGGTGACGAGGACCATTCCTACAGAAAGATTCGACTGAGAGCTGAAGACGTTCAAGGAAAGAATGTTCTCACGAACTTCTGGGTATGATTTAATTGTTCTCTTCTAGTGTTGTGTGCTTAATGAATTTTTTATGACTGCTAATTTTTCCTTTGACCAATTACAGGGCATGAACTTTACAGCAGATAAATTGAGGTCGCTTGTGAGGAAATGGCAATCATTGATCGAGGCTCACGTTGATGTCAAGACAACAGACAACTACACGTTGAGGATGTTCTGCATTGGATTCACTAAGAAGCGTGCCAACCAGCAAAAGAGGACATGTTATGCTCAATCAAGCCAGATTCGCCAAGTAATTACCTTTTCAGAGATCGATGTTTAAATTACTATTTCACTGATAATATAATCTAGCTGAGGATTTGATAGAATTATGTACGCGTTGAAAAAGTCTCATTATTAGTTTGATTTTAGAATTCTATGTTCTTTATTTATTGTCATCATTATAACTTTTTCCCTGTTTTGGTTTTCTTAGATTCGACGGAAGATGCGAGAGATTATGATTAACCAGGCACAATCTTGTGATCTCAAGGATCTGGTTCAGAAGAATCAAGCATCTATCCTCTGCAGAATGTGTATAGTCGAAAGGTCAAGATCTTGAAAGCTCCCAAATTAGACCTTGGCAAATTGATGGAGGCAAGGTTTTTCGGTTCTCTTTTGGCTTAATCATTAGATTATATCGTAAATTTCATTGGGCAAAAACAACTAAAAGTTGTATTGAATGATTCAAGTCTCATAATGTCCTTGATAATGAACTTTGTGGGATCATGTAGGTTCACGGTGATTACAGTGAAGATGTTGGAGTGAAGTTGGACCGGCCTGCTGAGGAACCAATGGCTGAGGAAACTGAAGTGGTCGGTGCGTGATTTGGTGGATGTCCCCAACTTCTCTTCCTGTTATCTTTGTTTTCAACAAATATTTATAATTCTTTGAAATAGACAACATGACATGTACTTTGAATTTTTGGAATGATGAGTTGAAAAGAGATTGTCTTGGATGGTACAATAGTATTTTGAAACTGTAAATCATTTGACATATGGGTTTGATTTTTTATTTGCACATTTTCTGATGTTTTCAAATTTTTTATTGGCCACTGCATATAAGAAGTCCAGTTTTCACAACTTTAATGGGAAATGCAAACCCTTGGATAGGTTGCCGAAACATGTTGTGAATGCATTGGCATTTACTGGGGCGTGAATCAAGCGAGTCTTTGCGAAGCGTGTTGCTTGGTGAATTATCCTTATTCTTTGGCGGGCCATCCTCAAAGGGAAGTGTTTCGGTGACGAATTTTGTAGGGGCCGTTGACAAGAACAGATCCTTGAACCCTATTCAATTTCGGTTGAACCCTTTGATCCTTGACCCTTCACATTTTTCGGATCGATAATCGGGTCGATTTTTAAAACATTGATCATAATATATTTTTGAACACTCTTAATAAAATTCTAACAAATATTTTTTACTAATAAAATTAAATATATAGCATATTACTCATTTTGACAATAACATCCATTCCGTAGTCGAAATAAATATTTTTTTTAACTTACAAGTATAAATAAGTAATATATGAAAAAATATATTTAAAAAAATTACTTTTAAGTTTAGTCAAACATTTGGCATTTTAAATTGTTCAAACAAGTCATTTATCTTTAATCAATAAAAAATATTTATTATATAATAAACTAATTTGATTATAAGTGAACTTTTTAAACTTAGTGATATATATGTGTATGTGAAATAAAATATTTAATTTGGTAACGAGTTATTTGTGTATCATGAATATAAATAAAATAAATATGTAATTGCTGCAGAGTCTTAAACTAAATTTGAATTATTGAAAATTGTACTTGTGTTGGAAATGAAGTTAGTTTGGCTAAAATTAATTTTTGGATTGAACTAATTTTATTCTTTTAAGTTTTTCACCATGAATTTGTTTTAGGGCTGGGCTATAGCCCATCCCTGCCCCCTCCCTCCGGGTACTTTTAAAAAGGTCCTAGTCAAAAGGCCAATTTTTCACTTCGACTTTTCCTTTATTGTATATTTCCACATTGGCCTATTTGAGGTCTAAAGACAAAAATGTCCTTAAGTATATAAAACAATTATAAAATATGGTTTTATTAAAATGGCAATACTATCATTTTAGTTAACAAATAAAAATCAAACACTCCCTATTTAAAATTTCAAAATCAGCTCCAACACAGATAAAAATTCTCATTTTCTTTAATCTGAAAATCTCAAAAATATCAATAGTTAAAGAAAAAAATTATTTTCTATCAATTACTTCAAATCGGTAAGTATATTTACGTATATTTAATTTCGTTTTTGTTAAATGTGTATAAGTTTTTAATCGATAAATTAAGATTCGACATAGATTACAGGCAGATAATTTTTTAGCAGATGTATAATTTTTTTAAGTACGAACGAAAAAAATTCATCTGCATGTTACTTTTCGATTAACCGTCAGTTGTTACGACCTTAACAATCGACTTTTACGAAAAATAGCCGGATGTTCCGACTCTTTCGAGTGGCTGTTATTTATATTTTTTTGTTTTTAACAAATTTCTATTGCCACTGTGAACCGAATTTTTGAATGAATGTTTACAAATTGTGTTTTGTCATGTTGATATGATGATTATACTCCTGATTTGTTACTTTGCTGATTTTGAATTGGATGAAAATAATCAATATGAATGAAAATGATCAAATGACAACAATGTGGTATTCCAACACATAACAGAGAGTACATCGTACGAGGAACTATACTATGATATACAGAACAAGCTGAACGTCGATTCATCTCGATTCGATATGGTACTGAGATTTCAATTCAAAGTGCATTTGCCATTTTCTATTCCACCTATAAAGGTTGCATCTGATGTTGAAGTGAATTATATATTTGAGTTGAACAAAATGCAAATGACATCTATTTGTGTGACTTTAGTGATGAAGGGTGACACAGAAGGTAGAACTAAACATTCGGATGGAGCAAATGATAATGCAAATGATTTTGCAATATAGTGGAGATAGCTCGCAAGGATGGTGCTAATATTCTTGAGATAGTTGTTCATCATCGTGACATTACTGTGACGCACAAAATTCAGTCGGTAGTGCAGGACAATGAGAATGTAAATGAATTTACAAATGAGATTTTAATTGCTTTATCTCGTTAGAGACATGAGCTGGGTGGGAGCTTAGGGGTCGGAACGATCGGACCTTCAACTAATTCTTCACGCATAGTTAGTGATGATGAAGATCTGTATGTTGAGCAACTGTTTGAAACGAAGAAAGATTTG
>CAIGRB010078071.1:24848-46510 GCA_903798255.1 Fraxinus quadrangulata
AAAACAAAAAATGAATTAAACAAAACGATATTTAAAAATTAAATACAGAATAAAAATATTTTTTAGTATTCGAAAAATTAAATTATTAATAAAATTTAAAAAAATGACGTGGGTCGTGCAATCCTAGACTGTTAACAGTTTGGGCCGGCTCCGATCCAGTCGGTTGGCTATTAACAGTTGGGCAGCTGTAAAACAGCCGCCCGGCTTCCATCACCGGAAATCGCCATTTTCGACAATGGAGAGCTCCAATAACGGAGATATTACATATAAAAACATCAAAATTTCTCTACAACTACTAATACTCAAGCAGATCTATCTATATATGAACAAATAAACTAAAAAAATGTAAAAATCATTCGAATTCCTTATATGAAAAACTCGATTTTAATCACAAAAACTAACCTTCTCTTTCGCTGGTGACGGGGTTGTCTTTGTGGTTGTCGGCGCCAGTGACTTTATGGTCGGTTTCGTCGACTTTTTTGGTGATGGTTTTGGGTCGGTTTCGACTGTGAGATGAAGGTCGGTTTCAACTGTGCTTTTGGAGAGTGGGGGTATTTTTGGCTTTTTCTTGTGTAAAGTTATATTTGAACTTTTTTGTTTTTTTATTCTATTTAGTCAAAGTGGAAATATGGGGTAGTCAATAGGACCTTTCCACGTATTTCCTCCTCCTTCCGCCCCTGAATGTATCAGAACCTGTGAGGATCTACAGTTGCTAAGGCCATCCACCATTCGACAGATCACACCAATTATAAATTAAGAAAAATTCAAGGTGTTTAACATCCTTGTTACAGCTACTGTTAGAATGGACGAGGCAGCAGTGAATGATAGTTTTCCAAATTGATCGTGACAATTTTGGAAATTTCTATAGCAGAAACTGAAACAAATATTTCAATGTGGCATTATGTCACTGAAAGGTACGTACAGGGTTCTGAACAGGTATTGTCTTTTGATTTCGGAAAGCAAGAAAAGTACAGACACAAGTTTTATAGTCTTAGCCAGTAGTGGTAGAGAATGTGGAAGTTGATAGTCTAATCCTAAGATTAGCATTTTCATATGAAGAATTTTTTTTATAATGCAATGCTTGTAGGAATTAATCTTATGTGTCGGCAAATGAGAACTTATAGTGGTTTATGTGCACAATTTTGGCCTATAAAAGAACAATAAAGCTAGATGTAGTAATGCAGCTATAGATGAATGATACCCAAAGATCACACGCCTTACTCATGTCAAGTTTGAGTGCTAAAAACCCTTCATCCATACCCTATCTCTGTCATGCAACGTTGTTATGCTATGTTTCTATGTCGGTTAGAGGCTTTCACTAGAAAGTACTTTTGTGTTTCAGTCTTCAGATTGTAGCACCATCACCAGATTTATATAAGGCAGCCAACTTCTCTCATTTTTGCTTCTCACTCATTTTCCATTCCAAACCGACTTTGGCTCAACTCCCCAAGTGTCAATCATAATATGTTAATCAGTTTTGAACCCCTCTAGCTTCCTTCCTGAAATTTCCTTTGTTCCCGTCTCCTTTAAGTTTAAACCTAAACTTCCTCATCCGGTCATCCCTCTTGTTGAGCACCATTCTGGAGGGAGTTTCTCCATCGTGATCAGTATAGGATGATGTTTTGAACCCATGAATTCAAGATGGTCTACTGTAGCCCAAGGAAAAACAACCTTCATTCATCATCCCCAACGAACCTATTCAGTCGTTCATGACCTCTTGGTGACTACCATTCTGGAGGGCGTTTGTCCATCGTGATCTATATAGGACGATGTTCAAAACCCATGAATTCAAGATGGTCCACTATAGCCCAAGGAAAAACAGCCTCCATTTCTCATCCCCAACGAACCTATCCAATCGTTCTTGTACATTCTTGAGCTTGGAAGTTCTGCTAACAACACTCATCTAGAACCTCTATGAAGGTAGCCATTCCATTGGGTCACAAGGCACCTCTTGCTTCTCAAAATCTGATAATCTCATTCAAGTCACCTCCACATAAGCAAGCTCCTGACCAATTCCCCATTTCGTCGATGAAGTGTAAGAATTTAGACTCCAAGCTTCAAGAAATTAGGCTCAGAAAAACACTTTCCTACTTGGTTGCTCCAAGATTCTCTTCTATTAACCCACAAATGGTCAATAATGGTGGATGCAATCAACCACAAAGGAAGGAGGAAGAAGAAGAAAACAATGGTTTCACAAAGACACCAAGAACAGCTCCCTTCAATCTTCACACACTCAATTGCACCACACTTATTTTAGGAATGCAAGGAAATATATATCAATTGGTTAGGTCAATCAATAATTGGGCCAAACAAACCAATTGAATGGGCCAACTTAATAATAAGGTAATTGGGCTAACAATAAACCAATACCCAAATAAATCACAACCACCAATCCATCTCTAACTTGGACCTTCCAAAAGTATAGGTAGTATTCAAGTCGAGCCAAGTCTATGGTGTCGATAAATTATCCATCAATTGTTTTAAATTATCGCCCGAATTTATTGGGTATCAAAAAACCCAACAAATTTTCACATTGATTCTCAATAAATCTGCAAACAACCAATACGCACTATTTATACTCGCACAATCAAGGTAACCAATAAAATTGGTATCACAGACCTTATCTCATGTTTCGAACCTAAAATACATACCATACCTGCTCCATATACTCACCAAGGCTAAGATCGAGAACACCCAAGTAGAAGCAGATAATCACAGCAATCAATCAAGAGCAAATAAACATGCGATGGAGATATCATATAGGATAACACAGATCTTTCAAATATGTTCACACAGAACAACAGATTAACACCAAGTTAATCAATAGGCCAACACATACGCAACAAATGCATAAATAACCTCACAAAGAATATCTCACCACACTTATCCTATACCACTCCGTGTCGTTCACTCCTCGAGAACACATCTCACATCATCGCCTACCATGCTCACTAGACTAATCACTCAACACATGTCTAACTGGTAAGTCACAATAGATCCTAAGTTCTTGAGATAATCCTCTATCAACACATCACTTCTTTCAATCTAAGTGGATAATGGGTCTCCACCTAATAGAAGTGATAGAAATGTCTCTCTCACACTCCACCTGATCATGGTCTTTTACAAATAAAGGATTCCAACATTTAATCACCTCTCCACTCAAGATCCAAATGTCTCACTCCACATCCACGGTACAAACCACTAATGTATCCCTATGAATCTATACTCCACCTTACCAAAAGATATATCATACACTGCTAATGCATCATAAACCCACTATGGCAAATCAACACCTTTTACCGCAGTTAAAACACATCTTAATTTTCGTACTTGTCTTAGACCTACGTATGCCATCAATACCAAATAATGACCACAAGCAAAGTAAGACATAATTCACATAGAATAGTCAAACAAACTTTCCTAAGGTCACATCGAATTCTAACAATGTAGAAAATTGGTAACAAATTTGACTTCTAATGCGAAAAATAAATTATCCTACACAATATTTTTAACTGTAATAATAAAAGGTAAAGAACATGATACCGAGCGCACCACGTCTGAAGGTCTGTAAATATCGAAAGATGTGAATTCACCATTTGAGGACCATCACCATTCCTTCTTAAGTCTCCAGCAACCACGGCAACACAAAACAACAATCGGCACCTCACACGTTGAAGGGCAAAATCGTCCAAGATTCACCGTAATGCCCGAAACTGAAATCCGACAACACTTTCACCGCTGTACGAGGGCTTCACGCTTCGACGACATACATTGGTCACCCAACACTACCTCGGTCTGCTCGTCATGCCGGTGGTGTCCGTTTCACCAATCGGCCACTGGTTTGGCCAGAAATCGCATTTGCAGGTCCGAAAAATCTGAAAAAAAACTGGGCATTTTTCGGTTCTACCTTTCTATTGATTTTCTGCTCCGTTTGTGATCAATTTCTGATCAGATTTTGGAGTCTAATCCACCACCAACTTGCTCGGATACCATTTCTAAGAATTTGGACTCCAAGCTTCAAGAAACCGGGCTCAGAAAAACACTCAACGACACCACACGGCTTCAAGCTCGACCCAACACTTTCCTCTACTTGGTTGCTCCAAGATTCTCTTCTATAAACCCACAAAGGGTCAATAATGGTGGATGCAATCAACCACAAAGGAAGGAGGAAGAAGAAGAAAACAATGTCTTCACAAAGACACCAAGAACGGCTTCCTTCAATCTTCACACACTCAATTGCACCACACGTATTTTGGGAAGGCAAGGAATATATATCAATTGTTTAGGTCAATCAATAATTGGGCCAAACAAACCAATTGAATGGGTCAACTTAATAATAAGGTAATTGGGCTAAGGTAATGGACTAACAATAAACCAATACCAAATAAATCGCAACCACCAATCCATCTCCAACTTGGGCCATCCAAAAGTATTGGTAGTATTTGAGTCGAGCCAAGTGTATGGTGTCAATAAATAATCTGTCAACTATTTTAAATCATCGTCCGAATTTATTGGGTATCAAAAAACTAAACATGAAGTACATCCCATGNATATCAATTGGTTAGGTCAATCAATAATTGGGCCAAACAAACCAATTGAATGGGTCAACTTAATAATAAGGTAATTGGGCTAAGGTAATGGACTAACAATAAACCAATACCAAATAAATCGCAACCACCAATCCATCTCCAACTTGGGCCATCCAAAAGTATTGGTAGTATTTGAGTCGAGCCAAGTGTATGGTGTCAATAAATAATCTGTCAACTATTTTAAATCATCGTCCGAATTTATTGGGTATCAAAAAACTAAACATGAAGTACATCCCATGTGAAGTGTCCAAGTTCAGGTAGGGATTACCAGAAAAACCTGTCATCCTTCGCTCCGTCCCTTCAGTTGTTTGTATTATCGAGGCTTCAATGTGCAGGTTGGAGTAAGACTTGATTTGCACACCCATCCTCCCTTCATAATAATATTAGTCCCATACTTCTTCCCTTTCTATTCTCTACAAAACCTTGATGAAATCCAAGTTGATACATAAGATTTGTTTCCCAGAATACCCCGAGAGTCAAGTTTCGTACAAGAAAACCAGACTTGGGGAATAGTTACAAATTATTTTTTTGCAGAATGGACACCATACACGAGTTTCCCCCCTCTATACATTCCAGCTCAAGTAACTCATTGGATTCGACGGCTCTGATTGCAGAGTCCACCGTTATTTATATTGGATCAAGTACCCGGATAGCGTATTTTATTGTGGTAAAATAACGTTTTGATAATAAATAAAATGTGATTTTTATTTATTTTGTGTTGTATTATTTAATATTGACCATGCGAATTAAAAGTATCTTTGATCACTTGTGGTAATGTAAGTTGGGTGATTGCGTTGAGAAGTACAGTTTGACAGAATTTATATTTTAATCATAAATATTTTTTTCACAACCAATTTATTAGGGTTTTTAGAGCGGTTGAGATAGGTGTTGATACTACACTTATTGAATAATTGTATGAAATATTTTTGGCTAACTAGTGGGAATCTATGTAGTAACCATAAAATAGGGGTTTGGTCCCAACTACTCGTTCCGATAAAATGTATTGTACTAGTCCATAAAGAAATATGTAAAAGTATAGGAAGAAGAGGTCGACCTACCCTAGAATGGAGAGAAAAAAATAGTAGAAAGAAGCAACATGATGTTGATGTTATTAATGTGTGAGCGAAGTAGCTACTTACGAGGGGATGAAAAAAATTGTGTATTTTCTTGTGTGCTAGGTAAACAAGGAGAATATTGAAAAGCATTGCACTACTTGGCTAAGCTTTAGATGCTTAATTTGGGGGACTTGGATTTCTAACGAGATCGATCAGCCTAGTTAAAGCGTGAAGGTTAAGACAATCAAATTTAGGAAAAATTATCATGCATCAACATAGTTGCATTCATTGGTGAAACAACTGAACTTGTTGGAAAGGAACGAGTGAGTTGAGAAAGTGACCTTAGAATAAACATCTTGGGTAAGACATTGAATATTACGAGAGAGATGAAACAATTGACAATTGATGGTCAAGGATATAATCAATCTAAATGTTATGGAGATTGAATTGACTATGCACACACATCGATCGAATATTGGATAATTAAAATTTTATTTTGGTAGAATGTTTTAGAAGTCTTTTATGAATTACTAAGAGTCTGTTCTCTTTATCGTTTTCAAACCGTTTTCTATTTTCGATTTTTCAAAATAGTGAAAACGCATTCTCTTTCTTATTTTCGAAAACGCGTTTTTGAAAACAAGTTAAAAATTTTCAAAGAAAATCCAAAACGGTCGTTTTTTGTGTTTTCAGTATAATCAAGCCAAAATTTTCAAAACGCGTTTTGGGTGTTTTCAATCATACGGTGGGCTTCGTTGAGAGAGAGAGGGGAGGGAAGGGGAAAGTAAATGGGTTTTTCNAAACCAAACCAAAACTTCATTTTTCAATTTTTGAAAACAATTTTTCAAAATGCCAAAAAGAACACATTTTTAACAATCTCAAAATGGACACTCAAAACACAAAACTCAAAATACAAAATTGAAACACAAAAAGAACATCCCCTAAGCAATTCTAAAAATGTGAAGCAATACAACAAGTTTTTAATAAATTGATGTTTTATTTTTGTTTGCTTGTGTTAAGTAGATAATCTTGTTCAAAACGAACAAAAATTTAAGTTTGGGAATATTTGATAGTCCGTGCTATTAAACTTGATAAGTTATTGTCAACTGAAAGAATTTCTACTTAATTTAGTGTAATTTGTTAAATGTGGGTAAAATCAAGACTTGGATGCATTTAGATCTTAAATCAAATAATGAGGTCTAAAGATAACAAATTATAAAATTTGAGGACTAAAGTTTGAAGATATTAAAGATTAAGGACCCACGATGCAAAATAAGGAGTTGAGCTGATCCAAATTGGACATTCATGGGCCAACTTGCATTGTATGGCAAATATCAAATCTTGCAGTCACTAGGTTTGGCCTCCATTAAATTATAATTCATTTTTTCTCTTTTTATTAACGACATATTTTTCAATAAAATAATATTACACATATACCCAAAAACTTTTCTTTTTTTAATTATGCATTTTCCAAAAATTTAATATTTCTCTCATTATAATATATAATGATGAGGGCCAAACAGGCGGGAAATATAGTCTTGTGATCACAACCCCTATAGTCATGTAATTGCATAGCTTGGCTAGATGACAGTCCTGATTTTCTTTCCTAATCTAATTAGACTTCTACCAGAAATGAAGATGATACACGAATTTTAATTAATTTTAGGCTATAAATAGAGATTTTTCTAGCATTTAAAAGGGGGACACAATATAGAGGGGAAGCTTTTATTCACGAACACAATCAATAAATTTCATACTTCTACTTGGATTTTGAAAGAGGAAGAAGATGATATAAGAAGATCATTCAATAATTGTTGAAGGATCCAAGTGTTCAAGATTTATTGTCCACTTATGTTTATATTATTGAAATTCGGGTGATGTATTATCAATCCAAATCTTATTTGTGTAAGTCCATGATGCTCGACTAATTGTATAAATACTAAGATGACAACGAACCCTATATTTTGAAGCTTCATGATAATTTCGGGACTTTATTCCTTTTACTTTATCAATAATTGAATATTTTATTTGTGATTTCTATTTTGTTCGAGAGAATGAATATGATTTATAGCACGTAATAATAATAATAATTGTAGAGTTTGATAGTGAATAGAGATATACCACTATGTTTTGTATGATCTTATTGCGAATGTTCTTGAGGTATAACTCTTTTTTATACATTTACATTCTTCATAGAAATATGATAGGGTCATATGTTGAAATAGTTTTAAAATCACTTGAGAAGTATTATTAAATAAAATAGGATCACGGATCATCAAGTCTAAACAAATGTTGTCAACTTCTGAATTGTTATTAAAATGGAAGAATGTAGGGGGACTCGAAGTCCTAGTAATTTGATTAATTGAGTTTTTATAAACGCTTCCTAGTTAGTTTAAAAGCTTTATATTTAGTTATATAATTTACTTTACCATTATAAACATCATCGAAATTGTGCTAGTTTTATTACTTGTCTAGTTGAGTATGTAATCCTTGTGACAATGATATTTATTCACTCTTCATTACTTGTCTAGCAATACCGTATATTTGCAAGATTTTAGCATAACAATTTTCTTGAGGGTTGAAGGGGAAATGCTTCTTGGGTAGACTAAATAAATATCTCTTCAAAAGCTCGAGTTTGTTTTCCCGGAACTCTTTCTAAATTATGGAGTTCGTGTTTTGAATTACATCGAAATCTTTAAAATGGATATGGCTCTAGGACCCAAGATCCAACCCTCCTAAGATAGCCCTAGTCCCGCTGCCTTACACGTATCTTTATTCTTTTTCTTCTTTAATATTGTCCCATGCTGTCTACTTTACAAGAAGTCGCAAATTTAATTCCTCAACTGGATTTAAGCTTTCTTGAGTGTAAAAGAATTGTATCGTAGTATGGTCATCAACTAGAAAATGTTTCAGTCACAAAACATAGATGACAATTATGTAGACAACACTATTATACAGCACGAAGGGAAAGCTTTAAGTGAATACAAGTAAAAAACACAACTGGTATACTACAACAAAGATCAAACAGATTTTTTCCTAAGTCACTCATGTCAACTGTTAACCCAGTCAAGGGCATTTTCATCTTGTTCGTATTGTAATTCACCTTTAACTGTGAAAATGTATCTAATAGAATTTTCTTCTATGACAGCTCCAAGGACTTTTGCCCATCTCAATGCTTGGGTGTGAGAGAAGGGAATGATGGGATAGATTGAAGAATCAACTTTCTGCTGCTCCTTACCTCAGGGGACGTCTCTACTCCACTGTGATGAGGAGAGACTCTCTTGCTGTTGGGAGATGATGACTTGATGCCACTGTCAGGAGATCCCCCTTGACCAAATTTGGGCATTTCATCTTCCGGGACAGTTACAAAATGTTTATCAACCTTGGGTTGCGATACAAAAGTACCCATCTTTCCTAAGGAGGAAGGAAAAGAAGATCTAGGGGGTTTGTTCTTCGAGGTGAATGGATGCTGAACAGAATATCTGACAGACCATGAAAATTACCATTAAAACAGATGGTGCTGATTAACAAGCTCAAAAATCTGGAAAATTTTGTGGACATTATTTACCTTGTACAGTGTGAAGGTGTTGCAGGGACAGCGGAATCTGGATTCTGCTCTAGGTTCTGGATTGCAATTTTCTGCAAACTCCTGTCCACAATAGTCTTCTCAGTTATATCTCCTCCATCTTCTTCCAATTCAACTTCTACGCCTATTACAACAGAGCCTGATTCAGCATCCAAAAAAAAGTTGTAAACAGCAATAACTATTAATACCCAGCTCTCAACCCCTCTCTCTTCTTTGATGCTCAAGCAAAAATTTCAGTGCATGTTTGGTATGCCATATGGGGCAAAACAAGAATTTAGCATTTTTCTCTTCATTAATCTCCCTAACAAACATGTCATAATAGAATACTTACCATCCTTTCTACCAAAGACGTTCTTACACCCTTCGCATCTGCAGTTAATCGAGCATCCAACACCACCCTTCAAAAGAAACCGACATTTATCTGTCAGCTGACGAACCAAAGAAAAGAATTGGGAATACACAAATAGTAAATAAACCTGGTAGCATTCACAATATTTCTTCAGGCAACCAGATTTTCTGCAGTTGCATCCTCTTTTATGTCGAGCTGAAGAAGGTGTTTTGCTGGAGTCGCTCTGCAAATAAGCAATATAGATAAAATGTATGCAATTGGCAAGTAAGCAAAACACAACTTCAGAATTTATTTCCTAACCCGAGTTTCACATAAAGAGTCGGAGCTTCTAATCACTTTGGGAGCGAAAGCAAGTGGGTTTCTGGATTCAATCTGTTTGCGTGTTGCAAGGACAGTGTCTTCATGGACGGGCTTATTGAAGCAATCCACACAGGAACATGGCTCCATGCAGTAGACACCAGCAGCAAAACATTCGCAGTAACTGCATTAAGAAGTTCAGTTAAATAAAATCATCGAGTAATGCTATATACATGCTTCACGAAGCTGTCAGAGAAGACTAGATGACCACTGAGCCAATGACACCAAGAAGAGATAGGTCGAATTAGGCAGCTTAGCGGCTTGGCTAGGCTCTAAAGTTTTCCATGTGGCAGCCACACAAGGCACACAGAACAATAGTTTCCCAAGTCTAGGCCTTACATTAATGTCAGGTCTGACTTTGACTAAACCCTTGGTCATTCTTAGAGAAACCCGGAGTGCAATGTGACAACAGGGCGTAGGATTAACAATAGTTCTCCAAGTCATGCATTTATGTTCATTTACGAGACAGTAACTAACCAGACAGAGATGATAACAGCCAAGATCAGTCTCAGATGGTGATTGAAAAATAATAGTATTGGTTAGTATCTCAAGAATTTTATATGCCAATAGAAGGATATATCATGAGTTGAGAATCACTTTTTAGTTGTTCAAACCAGCAGAACTTAAAACAAGCTCTCTAACCAAAAATTGTGAATTAAATGCAGCCATCTCCGCAAGCCAACCAGGACAGGACCACCCAATACAGTAAATGTCAACTTCTTAAGACTAACATGAACCAGATCATAACAAAGTGTCCGATTTGCAACCCAAAAAACGAAGTGTAATGATATTAATAGACCTTGTGTAAACAGAAAGAATACAAGAACTTACAGTTTCAAGCATTTTGATTTCTTGCAGTTACACCGCTTACAGGCTTCACCCTCACTGGCTTGTTCCAATTTCAACCTGAGAATCCAACTCAAGCTATAAACAGAAAGGCTAGATGCAAAGAAAACGGAAATTTGGAAACTGGCAGGTCAAGGAAAGTACGCTAAACAGTGGGACATGCCTTTTCTTCTTTGGACTACTCTGAGTGATCTCTTCATTAACTATATATTCAGATGCCTGGGAATCATCTTCCACTGGTGGCAAACCATTTATAGTGGTACTAGTTTCTCTTTCCAACGAGGTAGCAGCTGAAGAATTGTTTATCACTTCTTCTTGGGGAGCTGGAGAACAAAACTTGGCAACAAATTTATAGCCCTTTGGTGTTGGTGCGAGAGCATTTAAGTGCAAGCCAATGCCCGCAAAAACACACCGTGAAGAATCACTTCTGTCTTTTGTAGGAATTAGTTGCCCATCACCGGATGAAGTGTTGCCATCAGATTGGATCAACAGAGAAGAATCAGAAGCTGAATTCTCGTCCAAATGCTTTCTGAGGGCTCCTGCCATCTCAAAAACCAGACAGCGCCTTCTCACACCACGATGCAAACCATAATCAGGCTACACAAGCAGGGAATGAAAAACAAGTTGTGAAATGAATAATTAAACCATCTCAAAACTCCCCAGAATTAGCAGTTAATATTATTTATGTGCACATGCATAAAAACACACATTCATTCGTGTCCAGAACTAATTTTTTATGTCTCTGTAAACAAATGGTAATCATGATACAGGTAAACAGAATGCAATTCTGCACCTTATTATCCATATTCTCGCTAGGATTGCTCGTAGAACAACCCGCAACTATGTCATGGGTCTCAGCTATTTCCTTCAGCTCCCTTCCTTCTCCAAGTAGACTGGATGGTTTTTCACTTCCACTTCCCTCTCCAACTTGTTCACCAGAACCTGCTGCACTGAAGGATAGTGCATTCTGCACACTATTACTAACATTAGTGTAGAAACCTTCACCAGATTCGGCTAATTTCCTGCAAGACTCTGTATTAATGGGTGATTCAAAAATTAATAGATCACTAGCATTGGAAATAAAACTCTCCCAGTCACATCCTGTGGCCTCTTTATCCTGTTCAATTTGGTCTACGCCCTCCTCATTCTCCCCAGTTCCATATAAAGCTTTCTGAGAGGCCTCTTGAATAAACGGAGCAAACGTTGAAGAAGTGCAAGCATATTCATTGCTATGTTTGGCACTAAGGTAATAGCTAGTTGTTAAGCTGGAGTGAGGGCATCTTGAATCATACACAACACTTTGACTAAGCTCAACTTCAACTTTTGAACATTCATAAGATGGCTGACAGACTGCTTCATCAATGGAGTCCTCTGGATTAAGATTTCCAAGTGGTTTGTCTGATTTACTAGAAGCATCAACAATTGGCTCATTTGTATCAATTGTCTTTCCACCATCTGTAGCAAACTCGGGTTTTGACGGGTCTGCAAGCTGATGCCTGTAAAGAGACTAAATGAATATAAAAAATGCTCTGTAATAGATGCAGGACAAGATGGTTAGAGTAAAATTGCAAAACCTCATGAACAAGTAAATGTATTACCTTCTCAGGAATCTAGAACCCTTCAAGGAACTGACATGAGGGGAAGTGAAAACTGATGGAATCGAAGCAAAACTAAGAGGATTGATTGTCTGAGTAATGTGTATGGGCTTAACTGGTTCGATGGGGGAAAGACTGTTGAGAAAATCAAAAACTGGAGAGTTCTGCATGCAAGGGGAAAAGCTGTTCAATGTCAAACCAAAAATAACAATGCAGTAGACCGAACAATAACTTTAGGTGGATTTTATAGGTACAGTCAAAGTAAAAGAGATAAATACGCAGCAACGTTCACGTGAGAATAAGATGGAGCACAAGTGCGAAAACATGGATTGATTTCATCTCAAATTAATATTTTTTTTACTTAGCTCCAGAAGAAAAAATAAAAATAAAAAGAAAAGGAAAGTCCTACTGTATCCAGTTATTTCATCTGATATCAAAAATTGATTTGTCAAGTTTTTTCCACTCATCAAATAAGAAAAATAAATGGTCAATTAACTACCATAGATCATTCATGACAACTCTTATAATTCAAATAATTTATGCAAAATTTATGAAAACTTTTTTGTGACATAAACTCAAAGGCGGTCAAATTCATATAGTTCTGAAGACAATCCCATAAAAGCATGCAAGCCAGAACCTTGCTTAATCAAAACTATTCAAAGAAAACTCCTGAAATCCTTCCAGAATATACATTACACACAACCTATAGTTCAGTGAACACGTAAAATGGAAGGGATTCAATACATAATTATCAACAAATAAACAAAACAACAATGTCCAGAGGCTTCCCCACACACAAAAAGTCACTTAAAATTCAACACAGCCAAGAATTTATAACTAATAGTACATGAGAAAAAAAAAAAACAAGGATTTCGTCAAAGGAAACTTTCTCAAGAGCTAGATTCCACAAATCCAAGATCAATTAACAAGGTCAAAACCAGTAATAAAAATTACATTAAAAACCATGTTTGAAACATCAACCAAAAGTCACTTCTTAAGTCAATTATTAATATTTACTACACCTCCAGCCAAAACTACATTGAAAGAAAATTTTCCCCATATTTACTACCACAAATCAAAGACCAATAAACAGAATTATAACTCGGAAAACCCTTTAGAGAAACAGATTTTCATCAATTAATTGAAAACCCACTTTCCAATTCTTTTTCAGTAACAACCACAACAAATCAAAGATAGATCAACATAACCACAACCCCCAACAAAAGAAAAC
This sequence comes from Fraxinus quadrangulata, assembly GCA_903798255.1. Classification (NCBI taxonomy): domain Eukaryota; kingdom Viridiplantae; phylum Streptophyta; class Magnoliopsida; order Lamiales; family Oleaceae; genus Fraxinus; species Fraxinus quadrangulata. The sequence continues at coordinate 38,454 of CAIGRB010078071.1, forward strand.
CCTCAAAAAACAAACTACTAAAAACCCATATTCCAAACCCTATCCAGCGAGCAAAAAAAAAAAAAAGCACTAATCAAGTATCAAATAACCAAACTCCAGGGAAAAAAGGAAGAATAAAGGTTTGATAGAAGAAAAATACTTCATATCCAACATCAATTAACCCAAATAAAGGTCAAATCACCACCCATTATACATAAATAGAAAAAAGATGCAAATCACACCTCGAATTTGTTGGAGGAGGTTGTGGCCTGGTTGTTTTTGCTCCTATCCGGGGTTTCCATCACCACTACTACAATCCCTTTCTCTTTTTCATTTTCTTTCACTTTCTCCACTCTACTCTCTACTGCCTCCTCCATTTTTACAAAATATATCAAATAAGAATGTAAATTTTTCCCTTTTGTATGAATTTTCTGGACAAAACAGATACAAAGAGACACAAATTTTGCCCCTCTAGTTTCGAGACGAAGAAAGGGTCGACGTAAAATGAAATTCAAGGAGGAGCGGGAAAAGACATGGATTTTCTTGTGCTGACAAAACAAATACTAATAGACAGACTGCCTCACCAAACACAGCTGTCGATGTGTGTATTGTGTTTCTTTGGCTGAAACTACTATAATGCAGAAGTCAAAGGTTTGGAGGGAAAATAAGGTTGTCTCTTTTTTTTTCAAAATAATAAATTTTTACTTAAATAAGATAAAAGGAATTTTTCTAACATTTTAAAAATAAATAATTAATCTTTTACTTATTTTAGCTACTGTATGATGGTTATTATTTTGAGAAAATAGAATTTTAAATGGTGATTTTTTAGCGAATTGTGTAGTTAAAATATAAGAAAAAATTTTGAATTTACATATAAAATATTTTATTGTGTAAGTATTTGTTTTGTAAAGATTTTAATCTAGATTTTTGTCAAAATCAACAATTAATTTAAACCATATATTTCGTGAAATCTACAACTTTTCAATCACACAATTCATCAGTTTTTGTTAAATTCTGTTAAAAAATTGATTTTAATCCATATCAAAGAGGGGTTAAATATGTGATTGAAAATGAGTATATTGAAAATGAGTATGAGAATTAAAAAATTTCAAAATAATGGTTTTCCAATATGGGCTTAATATAAGCCGAACATGCTTTTCATTCTCCAATACCATTATAGATTTGTAATATTTTGTGATATAATCGCTAGAGCAATGATATTTAGCCCTTGTTTGATGGCAATTTCTGAGAAAAAAAATGCTTTAAATAGTGATTTTTTGAAGAGCGTGAAGTTAAAACTTAAGGAAATATTTTGAATTTACTTGCAAAATATTTTATTTTGTGAAATAGTGATCGAAAATAAGTGTGAGAATTAAAAAGTTTTGTTTTAAAGAAAGACAAATTGGAACTTAGAATCATCGATATTAAACACCAGTGTAGATGACAATGCTAGTGTCATAAATTATAGATTTAATTAAATACGAGAAATTATGACCCATTTAATAGGACTTACGATATGTTGATACTTAAATTGATGTTCAATATCACGATACTAAATAACATTATTCTTAATATTATGATGGAACTTGTATTTATTAGAAAGACAATGTAGGCAGTAGGCACAATTTTCTTTCGGATTGATAGCATAGACCCCTTAGAAACATTTCCATTTGAGATATACTTCATACCTATTGGAAATTGAAGAAAATCTCCCTATTTGAAACTTTTTGCGCAAAAACTCCCCTGCCGTCAACATCCATCATATTTGTCGTTAAAAACAGTAAAAAGTGTCAAAATTAAAAGGGGTAAAATAGCAATTTCAATACCCAAACTTTTATTTTTTACAAATTAAATCCAAATGTTTTATATGTGCCACCCACAATCCCAAATCTTTAAAACGTTATTTTTCACCCTACTCCATTCTACCCCACTTCATCTTCTTCCTCCAAAATAATTTTTTTTTCACATAAAAATCAATTAATTTAAAATAATTAAATCAAAAATAAAAAATAAAATTTCTTTTTTCTTCATACCCCGTCCCCAACCCCACACATCACATTCCATCCCATCACCATCACACCAAACCAAAATCAGAAAAATCGAACTTTTAAATGTACCAACTTTTCCATATACATCTCAAACTACGGTTGACAATGACAATCCAACTCTCTGAAGCTTTACGAGAATCAAGAATCATAGCATAGGTCATTGCATCCACAAACGGTGACAGTGAGTGCAACAGAATAAGATTGAAGTCGTAAATCTGTATGTTTTCTGGCAGCGTTTTGCGAATGCTGGACAAGGAGGTGTGATCGGAGATAGAGGTGGTGGCGACAAAGGTGTCAAGGCGGTAACTAGAATGAAAATCGGAGGTGAAGCCACTAGTTGTGGGATCAAAAAGCAAATTTGATTTCGTGGGGAATTTAATGAGAGTTTTTTCTTTTTCGATTTTGCCCCTATTTGTTTCTCATTTTTATGGATAAAAATGAAAAATATGACCGTTATTCATTACATCAAGTTATCAATTTTGAATTTCTATCTTTTATTTGGGGCTCAATAAATGCTATATTTTAAATTCTTATTCTATAATAATGTGACCCAAACGAGCCTTTGATGATTTTCTTTGAATTCTTGAAGATGAAATGGATGGTCTTGTGGTGGTTGGATTAGGATTTGCAACTAGTTCTTTGGGATATGGGTGGGAAGAAGAATAAATTTTATTTTATTTTTTTTATCTTTGTTATTTTAATGGATTTTTATGTGAAAAATAAAGTAATAAAGATTTGAAATTGTGGGTGACACATATATAAGGATGACAAAAAAATTCGATAAATTCGATACCAGCAGGACCCCGCCCAAAACGGGGTAGTGATTACTCGCTTAATCGGATATTCGGGTTGGGGACAGGGGGGTTTGGGTTGGGGGCAGGTAACGGGTGCCCCGCCCCGTTTAATTTTTTTTATTTTAAATTCAATACTTTGAATGCAAAAAATTTAATGAAATTTCATTAATTCTAATAAAAAATTACAACTAAAATTATCTAAAAAAATATGACAAACAATAAAAGCCTTAGTTTACCAAATATATTTGAATAATTTAACTTTTAAAAATAAGTAAAAATCAAAAAATATATTATTGTCTAATTCTAATGAATTGGGGCAATAAAATGAATTATCAAAAACTTATTAAAAAATTTAAATTAAATGGAAAGTAAACGGGATAAAGGTCTCGCCCCGCCTCACCTTACCTTAAACGAGTAACGGGGCGAGGCGGGGCACCTCGATCCCTCCCCGCCCCGTTGCTATCCTTATAAATATAAAACATTTGGATTTAATTTGTAAAAAGTAAAAGTTTTGGTACTGAAATTGAAATTTTTCCCGTTTGAATTTTAGCATTTTTTTTACTGTTTTTAATGACAAATATGACGGATGTTGACGGTATAGGGTTTTTCGCACAAAAGGTTTCAAATAGGGGAATTTTCTGGGATTTTCAATATATAGAGGAGTATATCGCATATGAAAACGTTTTTAGGGAGGTTTTCTGCTATTAATCAATTTTCTTTCTATATGATCACGTAAAAATATCATGCACATATTTTTTACATATTATTTTTAACATGTAGTCTCCAATGTAAGGGTGACAATTGTATGGCACCTGACCTGGCCCTAAAAATCATATCGTTAACCTTGCTCGAGTCCTGATTTTTAGGGCTCAGATCGACTAAGACTGGTCTTCAACTTTCATCGATGAGATTGAGCCTAGAGTTAAAAGCCCGTAGCCTCATGTGTGGCTCATACATAGGGCTGCGATAACATTTTATTATATAAAGTTTTTTTAAAGGTCGACAATAGAAGATGTCGTGTTTTATAAATGAGGTAAGGAAGAAGTACAAAAAGGAAAAATAGGTTAGATCTTGAAAAGGGGTCCTCATTCTTCTATAAATTCTACAAAACAGCCCCTCGAGTTTTTGTAGTTTGCATACCCGCATCGATAGCAATCCCTAACTTTTCATAAATTTACACTAGGCATTCTACAGAATAGCTCTTACATTTTCTAAGAGCTCAATTTCTGCACACGAACTATTTTGACTGTTCAACTTGATCTCTAATGTTTCATTTGTCATGTGGTTTAGTGATCTTTCTAATTGTTGCATATCGGTCCCTAAAATTTCTGAATGTTTCAAACTGGTCCATGTACTTTTTTGACGTAAGATGGTCCATGAAGTTTCTGTAGGAGGAATAATGGTTCTCCAGAGTAAATACTCTATTATTGTTTATTAACACATTATTTCTACAAAAAAATAGGGCCTACGGTCAGATTGGGCTAGACATTCGAAGCGGTAAGTAGGTGGAGTTCATCTTTCTTCTTTCCTTTTTTTTCGATTAAAGACTAACATGCGCACAATTTCATTAGTGATAGGGAAACTTGAACTTGAGACATTTATGTACTAAGATACAATGTTAAATCACTTGTTCTAAAATTTTAATTTATTAAATAAATTCTTATGCATATCAATTCAATACTCTCGTGAACCATTTTTTTCATATTGTTTAATAGAATTATTTTAAACTACTCTCTCTTTCTCTCGTTCTATTTTTATTTTTTATTTATTCATTCATTTTGCCTTTGCATCGGGAGCGACTTCATTTCACGATGGTTGATGCATTGCTCAATATTCATGACAAAAGTTCGAAATTTACCTTCTCAGATTATATTCTTGTCCCTTTGGTAAATAGCCCCACAATTTATCTTGTATGTAAAGTAAGTGCTGTAAAAGCATATTTTTTCGTGTAATGAGAAATTTAATAGATATATAAATATTTAAATGAAGGAATTTTATTTATGAATTTGCATATATAAAATGCTTATATATGAGCAAACTGCAAATACCATAACTCCAACTTTTTGAAATATTAAAATATAATATAATCAACATCTCATTATTTTAGTATTGTAACAATTGGAATTATATATTCACAGAATATGAGATCTTAGTAGTCTGGAAAATGTTTGCCAAATTATCCAAAATCTCCTGCCAATGTGAAATCCTTGAGTTGGGTTTCGAGCTTTAGTCGGTATTACATGACATTCGTGATAAACTCCAAAAAGAATGCTAAGTCACTGACAAACCTAATGAAGAGAAGGGACAATTCAAATAGAATGCAGTTGTCCAAAAATCATTTCAAGAGTTTTGCGTTTTGATAAGGGCGTTTTTACATTTTATTTCGGTTTACAAATATGGATAATTAAAGTTTAATGTTTGGAATATATCTTAATTCGTGTAATTTGTGTGTGCAGGACAATAATGATGATTATGGTGGAAAGTGGAAGAAAAATAGAGAAAATGGACCAAAAGGAAGAGAAACCAAAGTTCAGGAACTGAAGTGCAATTAGCCAAAAGATAATCCAAAGGGGATATCGAAGATGTAAAGAGGGGAAAATCTATTGGGCGTTGAGATGACACATTGGAAGAAGAAAGAGTTGGAAAAATGAGGAAGAGAAAGACAAAATGAAGTTCAAGGACCAAATTGCCACAAATTGGAGGTTTTTAACACTATACGGTCGCATAGTGTTAAACTTATGTGGTCGCATAGGGACCTTCAGTGAATTCCAAGGACCAAAACAATCCTTCTATGCGACCGCATAGAAGTGTACTATGCGGTCGCATAGAACAAACTTTGGGCGAAAAATCTGGTTTCATATTTTGAATCAACCACCTATGGTAATGAATCTAGGTAAAGTATAAAAGCAAAGGAATGTTCAGAACAAAAGCGGACACATTCTTGGAGAGAAAAACACCATTCAAGAACAAAGAAGAAGGCTAGAACAAGGGATTTCATTGAAAATTCAAGATTTCAACCCTAATTTCTAGTTTTCGGGTGATGTCTTCTCTTTATTATTTTTATTGTTCTTTTATTTTATCCATACTAGGTTAGACTTTTTATATACTAGGTGAACGATGAACCTCGCAATATGATATTTTAATTCTCTAATTTTGCAATTTGATATTCAAACATGATTAATGGATGCTGAGTGATTTATATACACTTTATTGTCTCCATAGTTAAATGCATGTGATTATGTGAGTTTGAGTGATCTATTTTATGTATTCNGATCCAATAGGGGATAGAAATATACCGCTATGCTTTACGTGAATTTTTAAGTATTTATAAAATGTCCAGCATTCTTGTATATTACATTTGTCATAGAAATATAGTCAAATGGTATGCGAGAATGTGTTCAATTCTGCTCGAAAGATATTATTGGATAATTTAGAAATATTGATTATTCAACCAATTTATCTTGTTATCGAATTGTGAAATAGAGGTTAAAAGTGAGCTTGATTGGTGATCGGGATCATAATGCGCTTTTCATTCATTAATTTCATCAAACTTTTACATTCAACATAATTTTACATTCATTTAGTCACACTAGCTTAAATTGCATCTTAGTCAAATTTTAGTCATAGTTGATTCATCAAATTCAAATAATCAATCATTTTGAGTTTAACAGATTCGGTTAAGGTTTAGATAATATAAATCAAATTAAATTAATCGTCGTGGGACGATACTCAAAATTGTACAATTTTCACTTTATTACTTCTTAATTAACCATGCATTTCCGGTGATTTACAAAGCGGATATATTTTCGTGAACAAGTTTTTGGCGCCATTGTTGAGAATTGAGTTTTAATTTGATTTTTTTTATTTAGAAACTAATTCGAACTTGTTTTTACTATTAATTTACATATTATTTTCTATTCAATTTGTCTACTTAGGCTGAGCTAAGCGCTGCTATTTTACGCTTCTTCGGGTATTGCATGCGAAGATCAGTTGGCGGTGAACTACTTCCAACGGATTTGGAAATTGAACGTACTTTTCATCGTAGGCAAAGGATAGCTGGAACTGCATGGCAGGAAAATCAAATAAACATACAAATGGCTGATCAACAACTGGAACCGGTTGTAGAACCTGTAGCTCCAACCAATGCAGAAGCACAACATGACGGGAATGCTTTGCTAGGGGATTTTTTGTCACCGTTCCTCATTCAAAGCCAGTCCAGCATTATTACCCAGCATTCAAACAGCCAAATTTTCAGTTGAAGACGAATGTCATCCAACTCTTTCAGAATGGACATCAATTCTACGGAATGGCTAACGAGAATCTGCATACACATATGTCCCGCTTCTTGGATATGTGTCAACATTTCAGGTGTCAGAGAATATTAGAAGATGCTATCAGACTGAGATTGTTTCCACACACTCAACGAAATACAGCACTTGAGTGTAGATTCACTTCCTGTGGCGAGTATAACTACCTGGAACGATCTAGCCCACAAATTCTGCACGAAGATTTTCTCACCGGCCAAGGTTGCGAGATTGAGACACGAAATATCAATATTTAGCCAGAATGAATCTGAGTCGTTTGACGAGGCTTGAAATAGATTCAAGAACATGCTAAGAAAATGTCCTCAACATGGGTTCGACAAACCATCACAAATCAGATTTTTCTACACATGACTACTACCGACTTTCAGGAGCATGGTTGACTCATCATCATATGGTTCTTTAACCACAAGAACGATTGATGGAGCTTGGGAGTTGTTTGAGAGAATGGCTAGTACTTTAGCCATGTGGTCTTCAGATCGAGGGGGTCCAAAGAAATCAGCTGGTATCTACTACTCGACTTTATCTGCAAAGATTGACTCCTTATTTTACAAGATGGAGAACATAACACAAACGGTGAATTCAGCACAAGTTAGAAAGTCCAGTTGTGAGGAGTGTGGGGCAGAACATGGCACAACTGAATGTCTCATCCTTTCACAAAGAATAGAACAAGTGGAGTATGCCCGGTGGGGTCAAAATCAGCACAACAACCCTCATTCTGACATTTACAATTCGGGGTAGAGAAACCATTCAAACTTCTCTTGGGGTGGATACCAAAATCACAATAAAGTTACAACCGAGCTCCAGGGCAGTTTCAGCAGGAGAAGAAACCTCAGTTGGAAGACATGTTTGCAAAACTCATGGAGAAAATCGATAAATATATGGAAACCACAAATCAATTCATGAGGAAGACT
>CAIGRB010078071.1:46522-60032 GCA_903798255.1 Fraxinus quadrangulata
AAACCTCAATTGGAAGACATGTTTGCAAAACTCATGGAGAAAACTGATAAATATGTGGAAACCAAAAATCAATTCATGAGGAAGAATGAAACAAACTTCCAAATTAGGGTGCAGCTATTAAAAATCTATAGACTCAAATGGGATAGCTAGCTCTATCTATTACAGGAAGAGTACCTGGTACATTGTAGAGGAACACATAAGTAAATCCTAGGGAGCATGTTCAAGCCATTACTACACGAAGTGGAGTTCAACTACCTGAGATATATGTCAAGAGACCAAGTGCAAATAAAGAACAAGTAGAGTCTTCTGAAGAAGAGAATGAGAAGAATGTTGACAACACCAAGAAGACAGCGGTAAGAGAAAGTCCAGAAAAATCACAACAAATGCCAACTAATTCAGTAAATCCCTATGAGCTACCAATTTCATTCCCACAACGGTTGAGGAAGCACAAGATGGAGTAGCAATACAAGAAATTCCTCGAAATCTTCACGAAACTCCACATAAATATCCCATTTGCGGAAGCACTATTCAAAATACATAGTTACGCCAAATTCCTTAAAGACATTATATCAAAGAAACGAAAGCTAGAGAAACATGAGACAATGATGCTAACAGAGGAGTGCAGTGCCATAATTTAGAAAAAGCTCCTACCAAAACTAAAAGACTAGGGAATTTTACTATACCTTGCACTATTGGTGAATCCCACTTTGATAAAACTCTTTGTGATCTTGGTACAAGTATTAATCTAATGCCTCTATCTATTTTCAGGAAACTCGGACTAGGCGAAGCCAAAGTAACCACGGTGACATTGCAATTAGCTGATCGATCATTGGCACATCCGAGGGGGATAATTGAAGACGTGCTAATCAAGGTGGACAAATTCATTTTCCCAGTCGATTTTCTCATTCTGGATATGGAGGAAGACAAGAATATCCCACTTATCTTAGATAGATCATTCCTAGCTACCAGCAGAGCTCTAATAGATGTTCAAAAGGGGCAGTTAAGTTTGAGATTTGGCGAGAAACAGATCAATTTCAACGTTTTCAATGCAATGGACTATCATATCGAGACAGATAGTTCCTATCAAATTGATATGGTAAAGGAGGTGGTGCAGAAAAAAATTGTGTTTCAAAACTTTTCAAACACTGTTGATGACCATAATGTGCATTTTTAACCCAAACACAATCATGAGAAGCAAGAAGTCTACATTGTTAAGTTCGAGGCAGTTGATGAGGAAAAAACAGATGACATGGACAAAGATAAGGCTAAAGTTTGGAGGAATGCCGCAATAAGAAAGAAAATGTCATTGAAGAAGCTAATCAGGACCTCCAAGGCTATATTCAACGTATCTTAATAGACTAACATGGTATAGTTGAGTTATAGACTATAAACTAGCACTGGATAGGAGGCAACTCATCGTTTCTACCATTTTATTCATTTTGCCTTATGTATTCAATTGATAATTTTTTCTTCAAGTTTTTTATAATTTTTAATAAGATTACTTTTTCATCATCTCTACAGGTAATAAAAGAGCCTATGCATAGTCCATATTTCTTTTTCCTCCACCATCTTCACATTCGCATCCCCATCAATCAGGGGAGTATTCCTCACCATTTACTCTTTATCTTATGTGAATTTGTCCTTAATTTTATGCGTTGCTAAGTTTGAATTTTATTATTCTTTAAATATTGAGGATAATATTTTGTATAAGTTTGGGGATGGGAATATATCAATATGTCATTCATCATATTACTGCAGTTTTTGTTTTTGTGTGATTGTATGAAAAAAAAAATTTAGTTCTTCGTTTTGCTAAGTTATTCTTAGTTTTATACATTCTTAGTAATAGTTTGGGATTTTGTGTGCTTGTGTAGGTTTGACAATTCTGCTAATCATGATGTTTAATGTTAGACTATGTTCAGACCGTGAATGATGAAAACTATGCATTATTAGATTGATCAATACATGTTTATGTGAAATTTGATTTACTTTGCGAATGAAACTCATGTTTGCATATTGGGCTAAAGAGTTAACTCATTGCTTAGGAATAGGAGAACTTAAAAATCTCGAAAAACCTTCTTGTGTTAAATCATGACCAATTTTTAGAATAGTTTGGAGGTAATTGAACTGTTGTAAGGAAACACTGAGATGATTAGAGATTTCGTGCATAATATTATGTGTGGATTTTCTAAAATGAATGAGATGAAAATGAAGTGAAAGTTTCAAATTAAGATATAGTGCTAGAAACTGGGTGTCTAAAAGAAAGGGGTATTGCACTAATCATTGAATAAATAAAGACATCCGTTCGAGCTTGTATAACTCAAGTGATTAACCCTGCAAGGGTTTAAAACCTGGTGCCCTATGATCATCTGACTTGGGAGTTATCGGCCTAAAGCTCGCTACAAGGGTTATATAGAAAGCAAAGAAAAGATGTTATATAAAAGAAAAGAAACAAAAATGGTATCTATCTATTGATGAATTACACACGTACTCTTGTGAATGAAATGCATTGATTAGCCCCATAAACTCGGTTGATAAGACTATATCTCTAATGCGAGGCAACTATCTTAATTTAATCTCAAGAGTTGAAGAAGTAAAAAAAAATATGAGAACCTCTGCTTATTAAAGTGTGAAACTGTGATAGTATGATTCATCCGAACTGAGAGAGGGAAATGAATAGATATAAATGAGTTCAGTCTTAAAACACACCCCAGGATAATTAAGTGAAAAGAATAAGTTTGAAAGAATGTGTATCTTTCTAGCAATGAGAGTGAAAATTAGACTACATGGGGTCGGGTATGAGTCAGCCATTATCCTGATATGCTGGTATGAGTTTCCACACACACGTCAAGTTTTGCATATAACATGTGGAGATTGATATAATTTTGTACGGCTATAGTTGTTCATGTGTTTCTTACTAAGTCCCAATCCTGAGGCACAGCAAATTGTTAAACCATGTGTTACTCATAATTAAGTTATGATTTTGTTTGAGGACAAACAATAATTCAAGTTTGGGGGAGTTGATAAGGGTTTTTTTACACGTTTATTTCTGTTCAAAAACATGGATAACTGAAGTTTAATGTGCGGAATATAGCTTAATTCGTGTAATTTGTGTGTGCAGGATAATAATGATGATTGTGGTGAAAAGTGGAAGAAAAATAGAGAAAATTGACCAAAAGGAAGAGAAACCAAAGTTCAGGACTATGAAGTGCAATTAGCCAAAAGATAATTCGAATGGGATATCGAAGATGTAAAGAGGGGAAAATCTATTGGGCATTGAGATGAATCATTGGAAGAAGAAAGAGTTGGAAAAAGGAGGAAGAGAAAGACAAAATGAAGTTCAAGGACCAAATTGCCACAAATTGGAGGTTTTTAACACTATACGGTCGCATAGTGTTAAACCTATGCGGTCGCATAGGGACCTTCAGTGAATTCCAATGACCAAAACAATCATTTTATGCGACCGCATAAAAGTGTACTGTGCGGTCGCATAGTACAAAATTTGGGCGAAAAATTTGGTTTCATATTTTGAATCAACCACCTATGGTAATGAATCTAGGTCAAGTATAAAAGCAAAGGAACGTCCAGAACGAAGACAGACGCATTCTTGGAGAGAAAAACACCATTCAAGAACAAAGAAGAAGGCTAGAACAAGGGATTTCATTGAAAATTCAAGATTTCAACCCTAATTTCTAGTTTTTGGGTGATGTATTCTCTTTATTATTTTTTTATTTTATTCATGCTAGGTTAGACTTTTTATATACTAGGTGAACGATGAACCTCTTAATATGATTTTTAATTCTCTAATTTTGCAATTTGATATTCAAACACGATTAATGAATGTTGAATGATTTATATACACTTTCTTGTCTCCATAGTTAAATGCATATGATTATGTGAGTTTGGATGATCTATTTTATGCATTCGAGATAAGGGAAATAGATTTTATAAGTTATAAATCATCGTAGGGTTCGATAGGGGATATAAATATACCGCTATACTTTACGTGAATCTTTAAGTGTTTATAGAACGTCTTGCATTCTTGTATATTACATTTGTCAAAAAAATATAGTCAAATGGTATGCGAAAATATGTTCAATTCTACTCAAAAGAGATTATTGGATAATTTAGAAATATTGATTATTCAACCAATTTATTTTGTTATCGAATTGTGAAATAGATGTTAAAAGTGAGTTTGCTTAGTGATTCGAGATCCTAGTGCTCTTTTTATTCATTAATTTCATCAAACTTTTGCATTCAACATAATTTTACATTCATTTAGTCACATCAACTTAAATTGCATCTTAATCATATTTTAGTCATAGTTGAGTCATCTAATTCAAATAATCAATCATTTTGAGTTTAATAGATTCGGTTAAGGTCTAGATAATAGAAATCAATTTAAATCAATTCTCGTGGGACGATACTCGAATTTTTATAATTTTCACTTTATTACTTATTAACGAACCGTGCACTTACGGTGATTTACAATGCGAACATATTTTTGTGAATACGTTTTATCAAAATTCATTATTACATTAAAGAAAAAAGTGGCCACAGGAGAAATATGTAACTAAATGATTAAAATAGCCATTTTGTACCTATCTTGAGTCGTATATATTTGATAGGGATAGTGTTGACACACAAAAAGTGTAGTCCAAATTTAAACGGCCCAAGAAATGAAGCCCAATTCGGAAGTTCAGAACAAAGGCCCTAATGGGATCATTGACTATTGTAAAAGAGGCCTTATAACAAAGTAATGTTATCGTTCAAGCTGATAAGTCGTCCAAAATTTGAGCGAAGGGAATGTCCTGCGGTCACCCAAGATGAATGAGCCCGTTAAGATATCATAGTCATCCGAAAACAGCAGTTATTGAATCAATTATTGAGTAATCCAATTACGCCCCACGATCCAAAAATTTCAGTTGTGGGCGGTTGAAGAATAAAATCGTGGTGACAATTAGAGATGACGGTTTTACGACAAATCAGTCATCATGAAGAAAGTGGGTAGTTACAGAACGCCAGGCAGTTGTCAAGCGGTTCTCTACGGAGAGACTATCAAAAGAGTATAAAAAGAAGAGAATGCATAGAAGAAAAAGATCTCGAATCAAACACTCTCAACAGAGAATATGTAATTTCAATTTCTTAGTTTAATTTTAAAATCTTTCTTTCAGTACTCGTGTGCTTGCGCCCCTTGGAGGCATTCTGTTTCGTTTTCGAAATTATAAATCTTTTGCCAAAGAAGACACCCCTTTTTGGAACTTTGTTTCAAGAGGTTTGTTCCTTAGACAATCGTCTGAACCCTTTTTAATTGTTAGCGACTATCCGCGCGAAACAGATAGTGTAAGTCTTTTGATCTCATGATTATTAACTATGTATTGTTTATTAGAATCGTGAACCTATATATGTAATCACCGATGCAAGAGTTAATGTAGAATACATAGTCTTAGTATCAATGACTTAAATATTGTAAGTCAAGAGTTAACCGAGACTAGAATTAAAAAATTACAGTTCGTTTCCACTATTTAGGCAACTATAATAATAAGAATGGTGGTAGGTGTATTTCATATTATCAAGACTTCATAAAAAAACTGAAAAGGGCTTGGGGTCTAGAATGGGCTAACCAAAAGCATAGGCTACGTGAAATCTTTCGATCTCTTGTTCGAATCATAATAGAATTCACGTGATGTGATGTGATAAAATAAATATCAACTACGTCTATGTTGATTTATTGATTACCTCAATGTATTAGCTCTAATTTTTATCTTCATTTGAATCACCATGCTTTCTCTGATTCTAAAAGTAGAGAATATTCAGTACTTTCTATTAATATTTAATTGATACGTGTGTTAAATAACTGAGACTCGTTATTTAATTGGAACCCATGCATACTCATGAATTAATAGTAATAGGAAATACTGAGTTCTATATATCGCGACTACTAAAAATATTCTTGATCTTCTAGATATCCTCCAAGGACAGTTCTAAAACTATGTGGGAAATAATTAACAAATCTAAACCTATGAACAACACATAAGGATATTACCTGCGTGACTAATTACTTTTCATAACTATCCAACCTTTTATGCAATCTCATTCATGTAAAATTTTTGTGCTTATCTGGGAAAAATTATAATGAAAAGAATAATGGGTCTTGCGAAATGTGTGAATAATAATTAAGTAATAGTTGACATTCATATAGTTAAAATTACTATTTGACTTTACTTTAAGTTATAAGGAGGTTATAATTTGAGGAAATTACATAACCTTTCTTTCTAAGTTTTCAATTCATAAATCAAAATTTATCTTTATTTTTTCAAAAATTAGGTATATACTACACCCTTCTTCACACCATGCTACCTATAATTTAATCCATTTCTCCCCCATTTCAATTTAACAGATCCACAATCAATCACCTCTCCGTCTTCACCTCATCATCTGTCGCTATAACCACCACACCATTTTTTAGATGGCCTCCACAAGCGCGGAGGTGGTGGTGGAGCTAGAACTATAATTATGTGTGTCTGTGTGGTTGGTTGGAGGTGGAGGTGATGGTGGATTTGAGGAGGTGGCGGTGGCGACGACGATGGTGGTTGTTGGTGGTACAAGTGGTGGTGCGGTGCTACTGGTGACATTGGTGGTGAGATGTCATGACATTTGAAAGGTGATGGATGTGGATGTGATGATGGATTTGAGGAGGTTGTGATGGTGGTGTCAGTGGTGTTTTAAGTAATGGTGGAGTGACAGTAGATTTGAGAATAACAATCCAACAGCCTCAAAATTATCCCTTTTTTTAACAGATTCCATTTCTTTTTAATGCAAAAATTGAGTTGTGATCCAATAACAAAATATAAAATTTAATAAGATTTGTAGTTAAAATTAATACTTGATTTTAACTGAATTTATAAAAATGGTTTTGATACATTAAATTTTAATGCTCCAATTACATATCGTAATATAGAGATTTTACGTGAAATGTGTGAAACATATTCTCAAAGATCCGAAAAGAGTGGTAAACGGTCGCTCATACCAATGCTTAGCGTTATTGTGTCTTCGATAGATGTCGATAATGATGATCTCAAGTTAGTATTATTAACACTGGTTAATTCTAGTCATATTAATACATATGCTGGTACTTCTTCTTCCTAACCAAAGTACATCTAATGTACGTATAGGTGAAATATCGATAGAGTTAGCTAGATGTTTTACTTACGACATGCTTACAATGGTAGAGTCGGTAGATGCCAAAGGTTTAGACGTCAATTTTGAGAACTATCTAGTGTCAATATTCAATTATTTTTCTTATAGCATATGATCTACTAACATCTCCGATTAATACTGTAGAATCGGAGTTTGCTTTAAGAGGTAGCATGATTTTTTCAGATCAAAACTCAAAGAAGGCACACTAGAGAGCTTAATGTGTGTAAATGATTGGGAAGCCACAGAGTTTTGAATTTAAGATAAATATTTTCAAATACTATCTGATCAAGTAAATGAGATTTGAGTTTATCATAATTTATCACAGAGAATAAAGATAATCAATCCCAAGCCTAGAAAGGAGAATTTTATAAAATATCTTTCAAAAAATTTATGTGTGCTCGGCTCATGGGTTCAACTCAGCCCATAAGTCCACGAACTTAGGGCCTAGCTGATCAACTATTTTGGACACCAGCTGGAGCTTGGCTCGTCTATGAGCTTGTGGTAACGTGGGCCTAGCTAAGCACCGTTAATTTCAACACAAATGTGGAGGAAATTGACGTATGGACCATGCTAAAACAACAGGGGGGCTGACCGATAGAACCCTTGTTTTTTTAGCATTTTCCTCGACGTATATAAAAAGTATAATTTAAAAAATACTAAAAAGTGTACAATATCGTACCCGTAAAAAAAGTCACGTTCTTATTTTTGCAATAAAAAGTCACATTCGTACAAGTACGAACCTAACTAGACCTTTTTTCTTTAGTTAACTTTCATTTCATTCAAAAATAATGATATTTAGTACAGGTGGTACTGGAGCACTAGTATAGAGGTGATCACACTTGATAGAATCAATTAAAAAAAAATCATGTGACATTATATTTAAGTAAATATATCATTTAGTGCAATGTAGCTGTCATCTAAACTAGTATTTAACAATGAAACTTTCTGCATGTATAGAAATTTTTTTACCAGAAATTATACAGATGCTCACATGGCCGAGTAAAAAAAAAAAAAAGAGGCCCACTCCATGTGTGTATTCTGTATGATTTCTAGTTTTTTTTTCCTGTACATATAGTGCTTCTCTTTAATAATACTGGTGCCAAACAATATTACTACATTAATCATGCTACAAGTACATAATTTTTTACCTAATTGATTATCGAATCGACAAAACACCTGTGGGGAAGTTTCAGTTTAGTTAGTTAAAACCCCACCTCAAACCATTCAACAAAGAGTTGGTGCTCTCGGCTCATGGTCCTAAATATATAATTTTTTAGGTAAAAAATTATATACAACAACAATAATTCATTGCTACCTTTAGAACCCATAAATAGGCCTCTACACGAATGATTATAAAGAAAACGCCTGCGGGGAAGTTTCAGTTTAGTTAGTTAGAACCCCACCTCAAACCATTCAACAAAGAGTTGGTGCTCTCGGCTCATGGTTCTAAATATACACAGCTGAAACGCCAATGGCCATCGCCACCATCTCTACCACAACAGCTATTCCCATTCTGACTACCCAAATCCAAATCAAACCAGAACCAATTTCTACTAATTCCAATTCCAAAAAATGGTCACTCAAATCTTGCAAAAATCTTCAAGAAATTAAACAACTACATGCCCATATAACAAAACAAGGTAGTTTACACAGTTCCAGAACGCTAAACAAACTCATAGCCAAGTACGCACAAGTGGGCTCTCTTGAAAGCTTAGAAAATGCCCAGAAGGCCTTTGAAATCTTCAAAGGTGATAGAGAAAATTCTAATACTAATGCAATTTACTTGTATAATTGTTTGATAAAGGGGAATTCTGTAGCTGGGTTTTTCAGTGTGGCCATTTTGCTATATGTTGAAATGATGGTTGAGGGTGTTGAGCCCGATAATTATACATTTCCGTTTGTTTTGAGTGCTTGTTCGAAAAGTTTCAGGCTTTTTGAAGGGGTTCAGGTTCATGGGTCGGTTATGAAAATGGGTTTTCAAGATGATATCTTCATATCAAATTCTTTGATACATTTTTACGGAGAGTGTGGGGAAATTGATGAAGCGAAAAGGGTGTTTGATGAAATGCATGAAAGAAATGTGGTGTCGTGGACTAGTTTGATTAGTGGGTATGCAAAGATGGACCGGCCTAAAGAGGCTGTTCCTTTGTTTTTTGAAATGGTGAAGGAGGGAATTCAGCCTAATGAGGTTACTATGGTGTCTGCCATTTCAGCTTGTGCAAAATTGGGGGATTTGGATTTGGGGAAGAATGTGTGCACTCATATTCAAGAGTCAAGGTTAACTTCCAATGCTGTTATGGTAAATGCTCTTGTTGATATGGCTATGAAATGTGGAGACAATGAGATGGCAAAGCAGCTTTTCGATGATTGTGCAGACAGAAATTTGGTTCTATACAACACAATTTTGTCTAATTATGTGCGTCTGGGAAAGGCAAAAGAAGCACTTGATATATTTTGTGAATTGCTTCAGCAAGGACCTGCACCCGATAGAGTAACTATGTTGTCAGCTATTGCAGCCTCTGCTGAACTGGGAAATCTTTGCTTTGGGAGGCAGTGCCATGCTTATGTTTTGAGGAATGGGCTTGAAAGCTGGGATAACATTGGCAATGCAATTATAGACATGTACACAAAGTGTGGCAAGCAGAAATGGGCTTGCAGAGTTTTCGATCGAATGTCAAACAAGACTATTGTTTCGTGGAATTCACTGATAGCTGGTTTTGTTAGAAATGGTGATGTGGAGTCAGCACAGAGCATGTTCTATGAAATGCCAGAAAGGAACCTTGTGTCTTGGAACACCATGATTCGTGTGTTAGTACAAGAGAGCTGCTTTAACGATGCAATTGAACTGTTCCGTATAATGCATAATGAAGGGGTAAGAGCAGACAGGGTGACAATGATGAGTGTTGCATCTGCCTGTGGCTACTTAGGAGCTCTTGATCTTGCAAAATGGACTTATACCTATGTTGGGAAATATGAAATTCAATGTGACATGCAGCTTAGTACTGCTCTGGTCGACATGTTTGCTAGGTGTGGGGATCCTCAAAGTGCTGTGGAAGTGTTTGAAACAATGAAGGAGAGGGACGTCTCTGCTTGGACTGCTGCAATAGGAGCAATGGCCATGGGGGGAAATGGGGTACGAGCAGTTGAGCTTTTCTATGAGATGCTCAGGCAAGGGGTGAAACCCGATGAAGTAGTTTTCGTGGGAGTACTTACAGCATGTAGCCACGCCGGATTAGTTGAACAAGGAATGGATATATTTAGGAATATGAAGGGAAGTCATGGAATCACACCACAAATTTTCCATTACGGGTGTGTGGTTGATTTGCTCGGTCGAGCTGGTTTGCTGGATGAAGCTCTTGATATCATAAAGTGCATGCCAATGGAGCCTAGTGATGCCATATGGGGGGCTCTTTTAGCTGCCTGCAGAATACACAAAAACGAAAAGATGGCAACACATGTAGTCGAGATATTATCTGAGTCTGCTAAGGAAAAAACCGGAATTCAAGTCCTCCTATCGAACATATATGCTTCTGCTGGCAAATGGAGAGATGTGGCCAATGTGAGAATGCACATGAAAGAAAAAGGGATTCGGAAAGTCCCCGGTTCAAGCTCAATCGAGGTAAATGGAGTAGTTCATGAATTCACTTCAGGTGCCGAATCCCATCCAGAGAAGGCCCTATCTGACTCAATGCTACAGGAGATGAACTGTAAACTAAGAGATTCAGGTTATGTCCCTGATTTAACAAATGTTTTGCAGGACATAGACAAACAAGAGAAAGAATTCTTGCTGAGCCAACACAGCGAGAAACAAGCCATTGCCTTCGGGTTGATCCATTCAGATCACGGAATGCCTATACGAGTTGTTAAGAATCTCCGGATGTGTTCTGACTGCCACTCTTTCGCTAAAATGGTTTCCAAAATATATGATCGAGAAATTGTTGTTCGGGATAATAACCGGTTCCACTTTTTCCAGCAAGGGTTGTGTTCTTGCCATGACTATTGGTGACAATGTAAGTGCATTTTACTCATCTCTTAATGAGTTGAGAGAGTACAGCTTTTTGTGCTTACAAGTGCAAATTTTCAGAAAGGCAGTGGCTATAATGGAAGACAACGGATTCGATTAAAAAATCACTTATTTTTATGTGCTCTAATACTACGTTGCAACAAATAATAAAGGAGTTAACACAAAACGACCTACAAGAAAATAGACATTCCGAGGACTTCAAACAGAGTAGGATTTCAAGAATGATGTCGTGTATCTTGGGACGGTGGAGACTTCAATCCGCCATGGCTTCTTGGGGCTTGGCTTCTGCCACTCGAGTCTTTCCAAGAACTCCTCAATCAACCTTTAGAAACAGAAATCCAAAAATTCAAAAGAAATCGAAACTCATAGATTCCAACGCTAATAGACTCTATTAGCACTCACATGCTACAAATAGCATTCTGCGAAGATGTCAATTCGCGATCTGGAAAACTATCTTCAATGTGAAAACTGAACCAAACATACAGATCCAGGACCTTCAGTTACCAATAGAACAATAATTTAGTATAACAGATAGTACAATACATTTAACAGAATCAGAGAATGTACGACTGTGGAAACAGATAATAATTCAGCAACATGGAAGATGCAACTTGATTCTCAATTCTTCGTGGGTTTAGGAGACTATTGACTCTGTTAAGGGCAAACACATTGTCCCGAAAAGTATGTTAAATTACATTTAAATTCATTTGAATATGCGTAAATCATACGAACAGATTCAAGCTTCTTAAAGCGCAGTTCGTGTTTTTGGGACCTTCAGCGCCCCAGGAGTAAATATTTCTCGAAGCCTTACAATGCTGTTCCTGGACTAACTTTGTGCGGACTACCAATTAAAGTTTCACCAGTCAAAACATAATAGTTGATAATAACTAAAGGCAACAAGTCAAAATTTACCCGAGTAAGGCCCGGAGATGAAATGTCGTCGTCCATATCAACTGGACTAAGCATGAAAATTACCTAGCTAACTAGTATTGTCTATTAACTAAGGGCATGTTTGGGAGTTTTTTTTTCCACCTGTTTTGATCGATTTTGGATGGCACCGTTTATGAGGTGTTGGAAAAATCAATATTTGCTAGTTTTTTTTGAGCATCGATTTTGGATGGTTTAAAAACTACCCAAAATCGATGTAGTGCAATTTTGAACAGTTCTCTCACCCCACCAAATCGGCGGGTTTTAGCTGTTTCACATATTCTCTTCTAATTTTACTCTTTTATAAAATAATCATCTCCAACCAATATATTTTGTTCAAAACTAAATTGTAAATAAACATATATTAACTAAAAAATTATTTATCATTTAAAAAAATTATATTATAATTAAAAAAATATTTATAAGTAAAATATTACTTTTAAAATAAGAAAAAAATACATTATTAATTATAATTGTTAACCCTGAAAAACGTGACATTTAGGTGGACAACAGACATCGGGCTCACTCACGTCAACTCAAGCAAATTTCGGTGCGTTTTGATCGGAGCACCGGTGAGAAATGGAACGAATCGTGAACGTGGAAATGGTTTTACGGCGTGAGACAAAAGAATTCGAGCTCCGGTGAGTGAAACAATGGTGATTGCACTAACAACAATCACCAATCAAATAAAAATGTAAATCAACTAAAAGATCAAACTCCAATATATGAAGAAAGTGAATACTGTATATTAAGAGTTTACAAGATGATTTGCTTTATCAAGAGTTCAAGAGCCCAAAGTCTAAAATTCCAACCCTTTCTCAGTTACAAAGTGGTTATATTTATAGTGCTTCGGCCGACGTGGCATCCGTTGGATCACAGCCACATGGTCTCATCCCTTTAACTAAGGCTTCACATCACCGTCTATTATATAATTAATACTTGACAATGAGTCAGCCGCCCTATACAACAGGCTGACACACCGACATCCTTTATTACAAACTATACATCAATCATTTCTAAAGATTGCCCAAGGATCTGTATGAGACAACCTCAGTATCATGGGCTTCAGTTGAATTGAGAGCCTCGGTTGGAGGAAGCTTGTATTGGCTCTCTGAGTGAAGAGCTTCATCTTATTTCTCTTATGTAGTATTTCAGACTCACGAACTTTGGCCGTTTAGGCTGTGCTTCGGAGTAAAGGCTTCGGCCATTCACGTGATTTCGTTAGTCAAAACCCAATTAGGTTTTTGTTGACTTTTCTGCATACGTGGATTGCTACGTGACATTTTTTACTTGAGCCTCGGCTGTGAGGCGTAACAATAGTCCCCCAAGTCTTGGTATGATTATTTATATAATGCATGGACT
>CAIGRB010078071.1:62344-74468 GCA_903798255.1 Fraxinus quadrangulata
TTACTTATAAGTAAAATATTACTTGTAAGCTAAGAAAAAATACATTATAATTAAAAATTAATTATAACTGTTAACCCTGAAAAACGTGACATTTAGGTGGACAACAGACATTGGGCTCACTCACGTCAACTCAAGCAAATTTCGGCGCGTTTTGATCGAAGCACCGGTAAGAAATGGAACGAATCGTGAACGTGGAAAATGTTTTACGGCGTGAGACAAAAGAATTCGAGCTCCGGTGAGTGAAACAATGGTGATTGCACTAACAACAATCACCAATCAAATACAAATATAAATCAACTAAAAGATCAAACTCCAATATATGAAGAAAGGGAATACTGTATATTAAGAGTTTACAAGATGATTTGCTTTATCAAGAGTTCAAGAGCCCAAAGTCTAAAATTTCAACCCTTTCTCAGTTACAAAGTGGTTATATTTATAGTGCTTCGGCCGACGTGGCATCCGTTGGATCAGAACCACATGGCCTCATCCCTTTAACTAAGGCTACACATCACCGTCTATTATATAATTAATACTTGACAATGAGTCAGCCGCCCTATACAACAGGCTGACACACCGACATCCTTTATTACAAAGTATACATCAATCATTTCTAAAGATTGCCTAAGGATCTTGTATGAGACAACCTCAGTATCATGGGCTTCAGTTGAATTGAGAGCCTCGGTTGGAGGAAGCTTGTATTGGCTCTCTGAGTGAAGAGCTTCATCTTATTTCTCTTATGTAGTATTTCAGACTCACGAACTTCGACCGTTTAGGCTGTGCTTCGGAGTAAAGGCTTCGGCCATTCACATGATTTCGTTAGTCAAAACCCAATTAGGTCTTTGTTGACTTTTCTGCATACGTAGATTGCTACGTGACATTTTTGACTTGAGCCTCGGCTGTGAGGCGTAACAATAGTCCCCCAAGTCTTGGTATGATTATTTATATAATGCATGGACTTTATATATATATATATAAATTGCTGCAGAGGGCAGTTTTTAACATACTACAATAGTTCCCCAAGCCCAAAGCATAAACATTTGCATTGCAATTAGAATTCAAGTATACCTGAACTGTGCGAACTACTTGCTAAATGTCGTCTGAAGTTGTTTACTTAAAGATATTTCTCTTACTAGAATAATTTTGAGGAGTGTCAGCGAGGCGAGTTAAGCCCGAAGCTATTAATTTCAAAGTGTCTTTGCACATTAAAGGTCTGGTCCGAACTAGTCGAAAAGGAATGGCTTGACCCCCGCTAGGTCTCCAACTTACTAATTACGAGGAGCCTGATTTTAAAACATATGAGGAACACGAGGCATCCTCAATTATTGCGCCCAAATTATTTGCTTCCTTTGTACATTTTCTAGAAAAAACAGTTGAAGCGGTTCAACTTCCCATACATGCAGACGTCGTCGCATTTAAGGCGTAATGATGGCTATCGTGCACACGTCCTGCGAAATTCAAGCACATGAGAGCGCGTATGACAGACGCCCTGATCTGGACTGTAGAAGACGAAGTGACTAATGTATCGAGTGGCTCAAAATAAGACTTCAAATGAACGGTCAGATAATTCAGATCGTCATCCAATGGCTGGGATTGAGAAAACTCTCAAGTTTTCCTTCTTCTTTGAGCTTTGGATTTTTGGTGACACTCAATTCTTGAACTTAACTTGTATGTTTTTGTAAACTTCTAACTTTTAAATCAATGGCATCTTCAAATTATGCTGGGGGTAACAGAGATCTGAGTGAGGTAGCGGTTGAAATGGGGGTTCAAATCACAAACATGGCAGACCTGGTCTGAGCCATTCAGGCTGGGCAATGTGTGCTACCTTTTGGGGAGGGTAGTAGAAACAACAAAATAGCCTGGGGTGCAGCCAAAATTCATTCTTCTGTTAATCTGACCCACTTAGCCAATCTTAGAGAGAAATACCGTATACCATATGACATCGAACTCCTTTCCCCAACTCCTGATGAGTGAGCCTATTATTCGAGGCCGGGCTGCATCGCCATCAGCGAGTTCTTTCTAGAGGCTGGGCTTTGCCTGCCCATTTTTTAGAGCTGTACTTAGGTTGTATAGGCTGGCCCCTACCCAGCTCATCCCCAATGTTTGGGTCCAATTAGTGGGGGCCTACTTCTTATAGAAGGAAACTTCCTTTGGAGAGGACATGCCTCTCCATGTCTTCCAAACTGTATTTCAACCTTGTGTCCCAGGGAAAGGGGACTCAAGAGGGTGGTACTCCCTCTGTCCATGGGGGTCACATTCCCCCTTTGTCCTGGGCCTTCCTTTTTTCCATCAAAAGATGGAAGGAGATGTGGTTTTGGGTAAGGAGGAAGTGGCAGGAATGTGAGGGAGATACGTCCATCATTTGAAAGCTCCGACCTCTTGTTCTGAAGCACTTGGGTGTTGTACTTGTTCTTTTATTTTTCCAATTTGATAACTTCGGCGCTAACATTTTTTTCTATTGTGTTACAGGGTCGGTTGAGCGCTTTGAATTGACCGAGAGTGATTAGGAGACATTGACAGACATATACCATAGACCCTCTTCCTTGTGCGACTTCGATCGCTTGATTATTTCAAGAAGATTTTTTGAACAATTTTGCTTGATGCCTAGGAGAGGTACTGCTTCCTTTTCAATAAAATATCTTGTTGACCTATAAAATTGTTGCTGACCGTGTTGCTTGTTTTTGTAGAGAATTTTGAGAAACGGAGGCACCCCTACTCTAGATATGGCCACTATACTTGCTGCCACCTCAACCTCTAGCAAAAAGGGTCTGAAGCCCTCATCTGTGGCCGCCAAACAGGTGAAGGGCCAAGTTGAGAGGGTTTGCCAGGAAGCTAACAGCTAAGAAGAAGGGTGA
This sequence comes from Fraxinus quadrangulata, assembly GCA_903798255.1. Taxonomy (NCBI): domain Eukaryota; kingdom Viridiplantae; phylum Streptophyta; class Magnoliopsida; order Lamiales; family Oleaceae; genus Fraxinus; species Fraxinus quadrangulata. The sequence continues at coordinate 65,197 of CAIGRB010078071.1, forward strand.
CCTCTACCATCGTGGTGGGTAGTTGAAACGACATCCCTCATCCTTTCTCCGAAGTCCTGTAGGAAAGAATTTGTTAGTAGCATCAATAGCTCCAGCCTCTAGGGGGTAGAAAAGGCCAGCTACCGTGGAGTCCCAGAGGTAAAACTCATCAAAAAAGGTGAAATCTACAAGCGACTCCACCACTTTCCAGGCTAGACGATCTAAATTCGCCGTAAAAAAGAGAAGCGATGAGCTGGCTCCAGAAGCTCTTGGCCTACTTTCTCTAGAGGTCCGAACTACAACGCCCTTTCCATAGGTACTAGACAGAGAGGTGGTAGGACTTCGTTGAGACCAGCAACGCCGTGGATCTATTTGCCACGATGGTGAGCCAGATGGGAAGAGCTTTTGGCATCACTATAGAGGCTGAAACCCTCTTTAAAACTTTCAATTAAGCCATTGAGAGTTCACAATAAAGCCTCTCAAGTTGATAAGGCTGTCGGCAAAGCCAAAGTGGAGGCTCAAGCTCTAAAGAAAAAGAGTGTTGAGGAGTTAGTGAAACTTGTTTTTGCCTTGGCAAAAATTGAGAATCTGAAGAAGGAGTTTCACTTGTCTCAAAATGAAGTGGCCTCCTTAACAAAGTGGGTGAAGTCTGACGCTCACCAACGGGTAGCAACTGAGGCCTTGGAGAAGGCCAATAAAGAAATACTGCTTTAAAGCAGCAGGTGGAGAAGCTGAACTCCAAAGTGACTGGCTTAACAGGAGAAGACGACTCGACAAGAAGCAAAGTCTACCGGAGATGACGCCAAAAATCACTTCCTCGTGAACTTCCATTTGACTGAGGCATACCAAAGCTTCGAGAAACACTGGCAGAGGTATGCCTAGACAGACATGGTGGAGTGGCTTGAGGTGAAAATCGAAGGCATCGATACTTCTGAATTAAGGTCAATTTTTCTTGAAAAGGATGAGCAGGAGTCTCAAACTCCTGCGGAGGGTAGCCAAGTAATTGAAATTGAGGATGATGCTACTGAAGAAGCATCCGAAGCAATGGGCCCAATGCAATAGTTCACTTCGTAGCTTCCTTACCTGCGTAAAGGATAGGTTTTCTTTTCTCTATGTAATTGGCTTCGGCCCACTTTTGTAGTTTTGTTATTAATGAAATTCTTTTTGTTCATATACTGATGTTATTTACTTTTGTTCATACTGCCTCTATTCAAGTTGTAGTGATGCTCTCTAACATAGCTCGAGGTACTTCCACTCCCACAACAAAATCAAACTTTATTAACTTCAGACATAATATCAGACTCATAATATCAGACCTATACATATAGGACCTCGGTAACATCGAACTTATAATAACATCAAGTTTTACTTTTGTATAAGTGTTGAAAGGTTGTGTACCTTTATTAATTTCAGAACCTAAGCCCTTCAATGATAACTTCAAATTGAAGCCCTCAATCACTTAAGACTTTATTCAAAACTTTGTTTGTAATTTGCAAAAGTGTTGGCAGTTCGCTTGCCTTCTTTTATTTGAAATGGGGTTGAATGGTTTGCCCATGCCGAGGTTTCTTTAATAATTTTTGTTGTTAAAGGCATATGCCACTTCGCGAGTGTAGAAGTACTCCATTATAGGTCCAGTTCTCCACCGAAGTGCCCACGCGTCTTTTTATAGGAACGGGTCATCTATGAAGAGGCTTCCCCTTTGATTTTTGTTAATAGGAAGTGTTTTTTTACTAATTTTAACTTGTGTAGAATTTTATTTTTTAGATCGCGAACTCTGTTTCCAGAACATGGGGTTGAGCGGCTTGCCCATGAGCGGCTTCCTTCACAACTTTTGTTGTCAAGGGAATGTGTAGCACTTCGCGAGTAGGAGATGGTCTGTTTTAGGATCAAGCTCTTCGTCGAAGCGCTCATGCTTCTCTGTGTATGGATGGTTCGCCTATGCAAAGCTTCTCCCATGACATATCTCTTGAGAGGCATATTAACGTACGCATAATTTGATAAAAGTTGATTTCAATAAATCAAGAACCATATAAGCTGGATACTTACATCATTACTTATAATACTTTCATAGATGCTCTACATTTCATGGATGATGCTGTGTCTTTCCATCTATATTTTCAATTCCATAGGTTCTAGGCTGAACCTCTTCCTTAATGCGATAAAGGCCTTCCCAGTTGGGACCAAGGGTTTTTGCACCATGTTCATTGGAAGATAAAAAGAACATTCAGAGCACCAATTCATTCAAACGGAATGACTTCTTTTTAACTTTGGAGTTGTAATACCTAGTCATTTTTCGCTGATAAACAGCCAATTTTGCTTGAGAATCATTCCTAATTTCTTCAACGAGGTCTAGTCCACGTCTTCTTATTTCGTCATTAGATATTTCCTTGAAATGAATTCGACGAGGTGAAGGCAGACCTACTTTAACTAGGCTCATAGCCTCGGCCCCATAGGTCATAGAAAAAGGAATCTCTCCTGTAGCAGTTCTACTTGTATTTCGTATGGTCCAAAGGATATGTGGCAGCTCATCGACCCATACCCCTTTGGAAGAAATTTTCTCTTCAATGTATACTTGATCTTTTTGTTGATAGCCTCTACCTGTCCATTTGCATGGGGATGATGCGATGAGGAAAAATGTTTCTTAATACCCAGCTCGTCACATAAGCTCCTGACCTTCTTATTATCAAATTGTCGGCCATTGTCTGAAACAATTGAATAGGGAATGCCAAACTTGCAAATGATTTTTTTTTCAGAGGAATTTGAAAGTATTGACTTCAGCAATTTTAGCAAGGGGCTCAGCTTCTATCCATTTAGTGAAATAATCAATAGCGACAATTGTGAAGCTGGAATTTCCTCTCCCTTTGGGAAAAATGACCTATGAGGTCGACTCCCCATTTGGCAAACGGCCATGGGCTGAAAACAACACTCAACTCTTGAGAGGGCTACCTTTGAATGGTTGCAAAGTGTTTACACTTATCGCATTTCTTGACGAACTGCTGTGCATAATTTTTCAAGGTGGGCCAATAATATCCTTCCCTCAACACTTTCTGTGCCAATGACTATCCCCTGTGTGATTGCCACATACTCTTTCATGAATCTCTCAGAGCACATAATTGGATTGCTCTCCAGCTATGCATCGAAGTAAGGGCAGGGAGAATCCACATTTATACAGCACATCGTCTTAGAAGACGAAGTGAGCAGCTCGTTTTCGAAGCTTTTGTGCATCCTCTTTTTCAGAGGATAATGTCTGGTCCTTGAGGAAAGATATGATCGGCTTCTTCCATAAAAGAGTATCTTCAACCTACATTATCTTTTTGCCAGTGGTGGTAGAGGGTCTGGGAAGATGTTCTATGAGAACTACAGTGAGCAATTCAGAATCTTTACTACTTGCCAACTTTGAAAAGGCATCGACATGAAGATTTTATGAGCGTGGTATTTATATCAACTCAAATTTTTCGAAGGTAGGAATAAACTCCACAACCAACTTCAAATACGCGGCCATAAACTTATCTCTGAGTGAAAAGTTGCCATGAACCTGGCTTACTACCACTGGGAATCACTGCTGATTACGAGCCTTTTGCTTGCATTTCCCTGGCTAATTTGAGGCCAGCGAGGGCTTCGTATTTTCTACGTTATTGGTGGCTTTGGAGCAAACCTTACAACACAGGTAAGCTTATGTCTTTCTGGATTGACAAGGACCTCCCCCACTCCTGATCTCGTATTCCCTAACAATCCATCGACGAAAAGGCTCCATGAGGAGGTTCGACAGATTCCATTTCCTCTTCCATTTCTGGAACATGGGTGAACTCTGCTACAAAATCTGCTAGGGTCTGTCCTTGGCTTGAACACAATGTCGAACTCGATGTGTTCCACATCCCACTTTAGTAATCTCACTGAAGCGTCGGGCTTGTGCAGCACTTACTTGAGGAAAAAATTGGTTAACACATGTATGGTATGGGCCTGGAAATATGGCCTCAATTTCTAGGAGGTTGTCACCAAGGAGAGTGCTAGCTTCTCCATGTCCGGATAGCGATTCTTGGTTGCCAAAAGCACTTCGCTTATGTAATAAACAGATAGCTAGTGACCATTCTTCTCCATTATTATGAATGAACTGATGGCCGAGCTATTAACGCCAGTACAATTGCAATGACTCGTCGGCCTTTGGCGTGAAGAAGAGGGGGCATGTCCCAAATGCTTCTTCAGCTCTTGCAAGGCTACTTCACATTCTCCTATCCATTGGAACTTATTTTCACCTTTCAAAATTTTAAAGAAAGGTAGGCTATTATCCGTGGCCTTAGAGACGAAGTGGTTCAACGCAGATACGCATCCTGTGAAGCTCTGCACCTCTTTTAGCTTCGAAGGTGACCTCATATCAATTAAAGCTTTGATATTTTCCGAGTTGGCCTCAATACCTCTCTGGTTGACAATGTAGCCCAAAAAATTTTCAGAAGCAACCCAAAAGGCACACTTTAAATGATTGAACCTCATTATGTACCTCTTTAATATTTGAAAAGTTAGGCTAAGATGTTCGACATGATCCTTGCTTTTAAGCTTTTCACCAGCATGTCATCCACGTAAACCTCCATGGATTTTACATTAAGGTCAGCGAACATTTTATTGGCAAGTCTTTGGTAGGTAGCTCCAGCATTTTTCAACCCGAATGAATGACCTTGTAGCAATAAAGGCCCTTGTATGTAATGAATAACGTGTGTTCTTCATCTGTTGGGAGCATTAGAATCTGATTGTACCAGGAATATGCATCCATGAAGTTAAAAAGTTCATATCCGACAATTAAATCTACAAGTTTGTTTATCCGGGGGAATAGGAAGCTGTCCCTGGGACAAGCTTGAATAACATTTGAGAAGTCCACACAAACCCTCCACTTTCCATTGTGCTTTTTGACCAACACAAGATTAGAGACCCACTTTGGATTAGAAGTGTCAATCCGGGTGGTCCGGACTGGGTCGGCCCGCCAACATATGAGCCCGGTAATGGCCCGAGTGAAAAAAAACTCGCTCGCTACGGGTTCTGGGTCGGCCCACAAATTTTGGATTACAACACAGGCTCGCCCGCTGACCCATCCGGGTCTAGCCCATGCGGGTCATGGGTCGCGATTTGTTCCGATTTGGCCCGTATTATTGTATAAATAAAATTATAAAAATATAGATTTATTCATATTTATAGCAAATTTTATTTTTTTTTTGTTAAATGTAAACTAATAATTGAAAAACAAAATCAAACTTTATTAACTTTAGACATAATATCATACTCATAATATCAGACCTATACATATAGGACCTCAGTAACATCGAACTTATAATAACATCATGTTGTACTTTTGTATAAGTGTTGAAAGGTTGTGTACCTTTATTAATTTCAGAACCTAAGCACTTCAATGATAACTTCAAATTGAAGCCCTCAACCACTTAAGACTTTATTCAAAACTTTGTTTGTAATTTGCAAAAGTGTTGGCAGTTCGCTTGCCTTCTTTTATTTGAAATGGGGTTGAATGGTTTGCCCATGCCGAGGCTTCTTTAATAATTTTTGTTGTTAAAGGCATATGCCACTTCGCGAGTGTAGAAGTACTCCATTATAGGTCCAGTTCTCCACCAAAGTGCCCACGCGTCTTTTTATAGGAACAGGTCATCTATGAAGAGGCTTCCCCTTTGATTTTTGTTAATAGGAAGTGTTTTTTTTTACTAATTTTAACTTGTGTAGAATTTTATTTTTTAGATCGCGAACTTTGTTTCCAGAACATGGGGTTGAGCGGCTCGCCCATGTTGAGGCTTCCTTAACAACTTTTGTTGTCAAGGGAATGTGTAGCACTTTGCGAGTAGGAGATAGTTCGTTTTAGGATCAAGCTCTTCGTCGAAGCGCTCATGCTTCTCTGTGTAGGGATGTTTCGCCTATGCAAAGCTTCTCCCATGACGTATCTCTTGAGAGGCATTTTAACGCACACATAATTTGATAAAAGTTGATTTCAATAAATCAAGAACCATATAAGCTGGATACTTACATCATTACTTATAATACTTTCATAGATGCTCTACATTTCATGGATGAGGCTATGCCTTTTCATCTATATTTTCAATTCCATAGGTTCTAGGCTGAACCTCTTCCTTAATGCGATAAAGGCCTTCCCAGTTGGGACCAAGGGTTTTTGCACCATGTTCATTGGAAGATAAAAAGAACATTCGGAGCACCAATTCATTCAAATGGAATGACTTCTTTTTTTACTTTGGAGTTGTAATACCTAGTCATTTTTCACTGATAAACAGCCAATTTTGCTTGAGAATCATTCCCAATTTCTTCAACAAGGTCTAGTCCACGTCTTCTTATTTCGTCATTGGATATTTCTTTGAAATGAATTCGATGAGGTGAAGGCAGACCTACTTTAACTAGGCTCATAGCCTCTGCCCCATAGGTAATAGAAAAAGGAATCTCTCATGTAGCAGTTCTACTTGTATTTCGTATGGCCCAAAGGATATGTGGCAGCTCATCGACCCATACCCCTTTGGAAGAAATTTTCTCTTCAATGTATACTTGATCTTCTTGTTGATAGCCTCTACCTGTCCATTTGCATGGGGATGATGCGATGAGGAAAAATGTTTCTTAATACCCATCTCGTCACATAAGCTCCTGGCCTTCTTATTATCAAATTGTCGGCCATTGTCCGAAACAATTGAATAGGGAATGCCAAACTTGCAAATGATTTTTTTTTCAGAGGAATTTGAAAGTATTGACTTCAGCAATTTTAGCAAGGGGTTCAGCTTCTATCCATTTAGTGAAATAATCAATAGCGACAATTGTGAAGTTGGAATTTCCTCTCCCTTTGAAAAAAATGACCTATGAGGTCGACTCCCCATTTGGCAAACGGCCATGGGCTGGAAACAACACTCAACTCTTGAGAGGGCTACCTTTGAATGGTTGCAAAGCGTTTACACTTATCGCATTTCTTGACGAACTGCTGTGCATAATTTTTCAAGGTGGGCCAATAATATCCTTCCCTCAACACTTTCTGTGCCAATGACTATCCCCCGTGTGATTGCCACATACTCCTTCATAAATCTCTCAAAGCACATAATTGGATTGCTCTCCACCTATGCATCGAAGTAAGGGCAGGGAGAATCCACGTTTATACAGCACATCGTCTTAGAAGACAAAGTTAGCAACTCGTCTTCGAAGCTTCTGTGCATCCTTTTTTTCAGAGGATAATGTCTGGTCCTTGAGGAAAGATATGATCGGCTTCTTCCATAAAAGAGTATCTTCAACCCACATTATCTTTTTGCCAGTGGTGGTAGAGGGTCTGGGAAGATGCTCTATGAGCACTACAGTGAGCAATTCAGAATCTTTACTACTTGCCAACTTCGAAAAGGCATCGACATGATCATTTTATGAGCGTGGTATTTATATCAACTCAAATTTTTCGAAGGTAGGAATAAACTCCACAACCAACTTCAAGTACGCGGCCATAAACTTATCCCTGAGTGAAAAGTTGCCATGAACCTGGCTTACTACCGCTGGGAATCACTGCTGATTACGAGCCTTTTGCTTGCATTTCCCTGGCTAATCTGAGGCCAGCGAGGGCTTCATATTTTCTGCGTTGTTGGTGGCTTTGGAGCAAACCTTACAACACAGGTAAGCTTATGTCTTTCTGGAGTGATAAGGACCTCCCCCACTCCTGATCTCGTATTCCCTAACAATCCATCGACGAAAAGGCTCCATGAGGAGGTTCGACAGATTCCATTTCCTCTTCCATTTTTGGAACATGGGTGAACTCTGCTACAAAATCTGCTAGGGTCTGTCCTCGGCTTGAACACAATGTCGAACTCGATGAGTTACACATCCCACCTTAGTAATCTCCCTGAAGCGTCGGGCTTCTGCAGCACTTACTTGAGGGAAAAATTGGTTAACGCATGTATGGTATGGGCCTGGAAATATAGCCTCAATTTATGGGAGGTTGTCACCAAGGAGAGTGCTAGCTTCTCCATGTCCGGATAGCGAGTCTTGGTTGCCAAAAGCACTTTGCTTATGTAATAAACAGATAGCTAGTGACCATTCTTCTCCATTATTATGAATGAACTGATGGCCGAGCTGTTAACGCCAGTACAATTGCAATGACTCGTCGGCCTTTGGCGTGAAGAGGAGGGGGCATGTCCCAAATGTTTCTTCAGCTCTTGCAAGGCTACTTCACATTCTCCTATCCATTGGAACTTATTTTTACCTTTCAAAATTTTAAAGAAAGGTAGGCTATTATCCGTGGCCTTAGAGACGAAGTGGTTCAACGCAGATACGCATCTTGTGAAGCTCTGCACCTCTTTTAGCTTCGAAGGTGACCTCATATCAATTAAAGCTTTGATATTTTCCGAGGTGGCCTCAATACCTCTCTGGTTGACAATGTAGCCCAGAAACTTTTCAGAAGCAACCCAAAAGGCACACTTTAAATGATTGAACCTCATTATGTACCTCTTTAATATTTGAAACGTTAGGCTAAGATGTTCGACATGATCCTTGCTTTTAAGCTTTTCACCAGCATGTCATCCACGTAAACCTCCATGGATTTTACATTAAGGTCAGCGAACATTTTATTGGCAAGTCTTTGGTAGGTAGTTCCAGCATTTTTCAACCCGAATGAATGACTTTATAGCAATAAAGGCCCTTGTATGTAATGAATAACGTGTGTTCTTCATCTGTTGGGAGCATTAGAATCTGATTGTACCAAGAATATGCATCCATGAAGTTAAGAAGTTCATATCTGACAATTAAATCTACAAGTTTGTTTATCCGGGGGAATAGGAAGCTGTCCCTGGGACAAGCTTGATTAACATTTGAGAAGTCCACACAAACCCTCCACTTTCCATTGTGCTTTTTGACCAACACGAGATTAGAGACCCACTTTGGATTAGAGGTGTCAATCCTGGTGGTCCGGGCTGGGTCGGCCCGCCAACATATGAGCCCGGTAACGGTCCGCGTGAAAAAAAACCTAGGCCCGCCGGTGACCCATCCGGGTTTAGCCCATGTTGGTCACGGGTCGCGATTTGTTCCGATTTGACGCGTATTATTGTATAAATAAAATTATAAAAATATAGAATTTTTCATATTTATAGCAAAAAATATTTTTTTTGTTAAATGTAAATTAAGAATTGAACAAAATGATAAATTGATATTTATACCAAGAAATGTTTACATATAATTCAAATTTAATATTACATGAATTATTTATAACTTTGCAAAGTTAAATTTAACTTAAACAAATAACAACTAAATGCATTTCTAATTACTATTATCAAATA
>CAIGRB010078087.1:0-20270 GCA_903798255.1 Fraxinus quadrangulata
AATTGATTGGATTAATTAATTCATGGACCAGATTTAATTAATTTGATTAATTAAATATTGGACCGGGTTAAGTTTAAGAGACGGGCCGAGCCCACTTGAACTTATATTAATATGTTCCTAGGGTTTGAGAAAAATGATGGATTTTCATTATTATTCTTGCTAGCACAAGAAAAGAAACCCTAGCCGTCATTTATATTCTTGCGCATTTATTTTCATTTTATTCCCCAAAATCTCGAATTAGTAAATTTTCCTTCTTGCTTGAGAAGATCAAAAAAAGAAAGAAGTTGGGCCAAAGATAGTAAAGGCTTCAGGGGTTGGGTCCATTGGAGTGGATGAAACTACCGAGTCTTTTGATTGAGTGACGACACGATAACAAGTGGGTATCGATGAGTTCATGGAGGAAGAGGTGGTGGCGACGTTAGAAGCAGAAAGATGAGCACGCTTGCTGGCACGGGTGTCGGACCAGAAGAAGAAGACGTTGTTGATGTGTTTGTGCTTGCCCATTTCCGACTTTGAGTTTCCATACAAAAACCCTTCAGAAAACCAAAATTTAATGGTGAGGACTTCTTTTTAATCTGATGCGACCGGGAGCAGGATTAGCGTAGAAATCGCGAAATTAATTGAAAACGCCGGGAAAGCCCAAATTCAGGTTGTAGATGGTAGAATCTCGACCAACAAATAATTGAACCAAGCAACCAAATAAAAATGAAGTTTGAATGACCTCTTGATTACAAAATCAAAGAACCTTGATTTGCAAATGCCACAAAGGGTACCTAATGTTTTGATAAGTTCTAAGGGTTGAACGCCACAAATATAACAATATTTAATAAGTTCGTTCAATCAAGAACAAGGAGAGAAATTCTAGATTCATTATGTCAAAAGTCTACAAAAAAGTCTTCGTTTTACATTGAAATAAATCTCCTATTTATACTAATGCTAGAAACCCTAATAAAACATAATTAGGTTATAGAATATTGTCAAAGTTGGAAATAAAATAGAATCCTAGACTAACAAGGAAATCTCGCAAAAATAGGAAAATTCTGCCAACTTGTTCTCGACATGTTTCTGTTCGACTACAAGTCCAAAAGTTCCATGCGCTAGTGTAGACTTGTGCAGAATTTCATGACAATTCCGAATTGTACTCATGGGTGAAAATTCGACAATCGACTAAGAGTTATGCCCATTTTAATCCATGCCACTCGTTTTCCTTCCAGATATCTTTCTAACCTTGAATCCAACTCATTTCGGCTCCCGAGCCCTTCACAAAACTTGATATTTGGCTTGTTGACTTCTTCAATTTAAATTCCAAAACTCGACCAAGTGATTGCCTATCCCGGATCATATCATCCGCTCTCTATTAGAAAGGATTCGTCCTTGAATCCGTGCCTTGCGCATAGTGGATAACCAGCCTGCTACCTAACTTATCACTGCACCACTTGGATCAAATGGAAATTTTTTCCTTATATGGCATAGGATCAATACACGGTACCCATCCTTTTTGTAGGTATGGATGTATTGCAGCACAAACACAATCAGCCATAGATGTTGTTGTATGAACTACCACGTACAATGATCAACCTGAAAGAAACAATTAAGCAAAACACGGTTGAATTTGTCAGCTTCCCCCTCAATGAGATAAGGATCCTCGTACTCATAATGTATCGTCTCCACAATATCATGCTTAATAATGGAACTCTACTCCTCATTTCCCACAATATTTTCAACCATTTGCTCAACATATTCTACCATTATTTGCCTAATCTCTTGCTAAACCATCTCTACAATTTTGTATCAGTCTGGTCATGCTCTGACTCATTAATTGGTTCACGTTCCCAAAATCAACTGCATTTTTCAATTCACCATCCTCCATCTCAACTTTCCTATTTCTGGACTCCCCATGCAATTCAACTCTGGTGTTCTCTTACGGTGTGATCATCTCCATCTCTTACTTTTTTCCCTCTGCATTTTTACTTTCTATTTTTTTTTTCTCTCATATGGCTCCTCTTTTTTTTTTTCATCACACTTAGCCACCTCACTATTTTCTCTTTTTTCTCTCACTTACTCCTTGGTATGAATATTTGAGAATTAATCATGTCGCAAATTTTCAAAAATTCTAGTTTATAATCCAAACTAGTTGGTTTCTTGGGAATATTACTAACATGCTTCTCAATAGGTATTTTATCCCCATTGACTTCTCAACTCCATCACACCTTCTAGGATACTCTCGAAACCCTTTTTCACGCATATCACTCATATTCCCAAAATAGTGACTAGGTACATATCGTTTCCTCATAATAGCTCTCAACTCATCCCAAGTTCCAATAGGTCTCTCATAATTCCTCCGCCTAGAAGTTCTCAACTGATCCCACCAAATTATAGCATAATCTACAAATTGAGTTATAACCAACTTTACCTTTCTTCCCTCAAAGTAACCATGAGAATCAAATATAAACTCCACTTGATCTTAAAAGTTGATACCGCCAAATTCGAATGAGGGAAGGTGATGAGTGGAAAACTGCTTTTAAAACTAATAGAGTTTGTATGAATGGTTAGTAATTTCATTTGGACTCACTAATGCACCGAGCACTTTCACTAATGCCATTTGCCACTGATTGATGAATTATGTCTTACATGCTTTTATAGGAGTTGGTGTATGTACTTCCACGTACAATGATCAACCTGAAAGAAAAAATTAAGCAAATCACAGTTGAATTTGTCAGCTTCCCCCTCAATGAGATAAGGATCCTCGTACTCATAATGTATCGTCTCCACAATATCATGCTTAATAATGGAACTCTACTCCTCATTTCCCACAATATTTTCAACCATTTGCTCAACATATTCTACCATTATTTGCCTAATCTCTTGCTAAACCATCTCTACAATTTTGTATCAGTCTGGTCATGCTCTGACTCATTAATTGGTTCACGTTCCCAAAATCAACTGCATTTTTCAATTCACCATCCTCCATCTCAACTTTCCTATTTCTGGACTCCCCATGCAATTCAACTCTGGTGTTCTCTTACGGTGTGATCATCTCCATCTCTTACTTTTTTCCCTCTGCATTTTTACTTTCTATTTTTTTTTTCTCTCATATGGCTCCTCTTTTTTTTTTTCATCACACTTAGCCACCTCACTATTTTCTCTTTTTTCTCTCACTTACTCCTTGGTATGAATATTTGAGAATTAATCATGTCGCAAATTTTCAAAAATTCTAGTTTATAATCCAAACTAGTTGGTTTCTTGGGAATATTACTAACATGCTTCTCAATAGGTATTTTATCCCCATTGACTTCTCAACTCCATCACACCTTCTAGGATACTCTCGAAACCCTTTTTCACGCATATCACTCATATTCCCAAAATAGTGACTAGGTACATATCGTTTCCTCATAATAGCTCTCAACTCATCCCAAGTTCCAATAGGTCTCTCATAATTCCTCCGCCTAGAAGTTCTCAACTGATCCCACCAAATTATAGCATAATCTACAAATTGAGTTATAACCAACTTTACCTTTCTTCCCTCAAAGTAACCATGAGAATCAAATATAAACTCCACTTGATCTTAAAAGTTGATACCGCCAAATTCGAATGAGGGAAGGTTATGAGTGGAAAACTGCTTTTAAAACTAATAGAGTTTGTATGAATGGTTAGTAATTTCATTTGGACTCACTAATGCACCGAGCACTTTCACTAATGCCATTTGCCACTGATTGATGAATTATGTCTTACATGCTTTTATAGGTAAATTTGTTGTTGTGTATTTTGATGATATCTTAGTATGTAGCAAAGACCTAAATGAGCATGTAGAACATCTTAAAAGTGTACTTGTGGTTTTAAGAAAAGAACAATTTTATGCTAATTTCAAGAAGTGTACATTTTGCATGGAAAATGTTGTTTCTTAGGATTTGTAGTGGGTGCTAATGGGGTAGAAGTAGATGAGGAGAAAATAAAAGATATTAAAGAATGGCCAACACCTAAAAGCATAATTGAAGTTAGGATTTTTTATGGATTTGCTAGTTTTTTTATAGGCGATTTGTGAAAGATTTTAGCACAATCAGTACACCACTCACATAGATTGTTAAGAAAAGTGTGGGGTTTCATTGGGGTGATGAACAAGATCATGCATTCAATACAATTAAGGATATGTTGTGTAAGGTATCGGTTTTAGCACTTCCTAACTTTGATAAAACTTTTGAGATTGAATGTGATACGTCGGGAATATGTATTGTTGCTGTTTTGATACAGGACAAAAGACCTATAGCCTATTTCAGCAAGAAGCTAAGTGGAGCAGCGCTCAATTATTCCACTTATGACAATAAGTTATATTCACTTGTTCGAGTCTTGGAGATATGATAACACTACCTATGGCCTAAGGAGTTTGTGATACACACGTACCATGAATCATTGAAGCATTTGAGAGGTCAAGATAAGATAAACAAGAGGCATGCAAGATGGATGAAATTTGTAGAGACATTCTTTTATGTTATCCGGTACAAGTAAGGTAAGGAAAATGTGGTGACGGATGCATTGTCACGAAGGTATGTGCTACTAACTTCTCTNTGTAGAGACATTCCCTTATGTCATCCGGTAAAAGCAAGGTAAGGAAAATATGGTGGCGGATGCATTGTCTCGACGGTATGTGCTATTAACTTATCTAAGTTCTAAATTGCTTGGTTTTGAACATAATTAGGACATGTATGTTAATGATTTAGATTTCTCCTAAATTTATACTCATGTAATAAAGGGGCTGTAGATAAGTTCTTTAAACATGATGAATATTTATTTCAGAAAGATAGGCTGTGTGTTCCTAATTGTTCAATGAGAGATGTTTTAGTAAGGAAAGCACATAGTTGTGGATTGATGGGACACTTTGGGATTAAAAAGACTTTAGAAATGTTGGGAGAGCATTTCAATTGGCCTAAGATGAAAAGTGACGTTAAAAGAATTTATAGTCGATGCATAACTTGTAACCATGCTAAATCTAATGTTTTACCTAAAGGTTTATATACATTGTTACTTACGCCTAATGAACCATGTGTTGATATTTCAATGAATTTTGTTTTGGGTTTACCTAGGATTAAGAAGGGACGAGATTCAATATTTGTGGTGGTAGATATATTCAGTAAGATAACACATTTCATAGCATGTCATAAGATCGATGACGCCACTAACATTGCTGATTTATTCTTTGAGAAAATAGTGCGTTTACATGGGGTACCTAAGAGCATAGTATCTGATCGGGATGTGAAATTCTTGATTCATTTTTGGGGAGTTTTGTGGGGATAAGTTAGACACTAAGCTTATGTTCTGAACAACTTGTCATCCACAAACCAATGGTCAGACTAAAGTAGTGAATAGGACCATGACACAATTATTATACACTGTAGTCAATAAGAATTTGAAGAGTTGGGAATAGTGTTTACCTTTCATAGAGTTTGCATCTAATAGAGCCACGCATTCTACTACATCGTTTTCACCGTTTGAAATTGTTTATAATTTTAATCCATTAACACCTTTGGATTTAATACCTTTGCTTGTGAATGAACGATGTAGCTCAGATGGTAAAAGAAAATTCGAATTGGTAAAGTCACTCTATGAGAAGGTAAGGGCGCAAATTGAAAGTAAAAACAAACATTTCGCGTCACAAGCAAACAAGGGTCGAAAAAGCGTGACATTCGAACTAGGAGATTGGGTTTGGGTGTATTTCAGAAAGGAACGCTTTCCAGAACAAATGAAGTCAAAGTTGCAACCATGAGGGGGTGATCCATTTTAAGTCTTAGAAAAAGTCAATGACAGTGCATACAAATTGGATCTTCCAGGTGAGTATAATGTTTCAGCAACTTTTAATGTATCTGATCTCTCTCTTTTCGATGCAGGTGCAGATTCGAGGATGAATCATTTTGAAAAGAGAGAGGATGATATGATCAAAGAGTCGAGCCCGATGAGGACAATCTTGGGACGAGACCCGTTGATTATCGAAAGAGGTCTGATGACACGTTCGAGGGCAAAGTAGGTGAAAGAGGTGATGAGATTGCTCGTTCAAGCAATGGTTGACGACGTCATGATCTACACGGAAAAAGAGATAAGTTTCATGTTGGGGTCGAGGTTAGAAGCCAATTGGATCCACATGTTAAAAGCAAGCGAAGATAAAGCCCAAACGGACTATCATGCGACTGCAAGGAACAATTCCCATGCGTTCGCATAGCAGCCAACATGGATCAAAAGTGGAGATTTCGGTTGAACCATGCGACCGCATGGAAGGGCCTATCGGACGTCCGGTATCGATTTATTTTCTTTTTTCTAAAATTTTCTTATTACACTAGAATTCTATCTTTTATGATATTTTGTAATCTTTAAGCAATTATTTCCAATTTTTAATTAGGTTTTAGGCTTTTACTATAAATACTTGGTCATTATTCAATGTAAGGACCTTTTGACAAAATTTATTATTGATATATATTCGAGAGGCTATTGTGATTTTCAAACCTTGTTCTTGTTAGAACATTCTGAACTTATCAAGTGGATTCTTGTGGCGTTCAACAAAGAGTGTGGATCACATGTTGTGTAATCAAGAGGTCATTCAAACTATATTTTTGTTTGGTTGCTTGGTTCAATAATTCTTAGTTCAAACTCAAAATCAGGATTATTCTTTGGGCTTTCTTGGGGTATTCAATCTCGTTGTGGGTTGCGTAGTGTTCGTTGCTACATGGTTCTCATCATAGTCTTTTTAACTTTTATGTTAATGTAAAATGAGATTTTGGTTTACTAGAATTGAGATGTTCTCGGGTAACCAAAAGGTTATATCAAACTAAGAGAATTCTTCATACTTACCACTTCCTAACACGAACTTAAGGAGTTGGGTAATTTTCCAAAAGTTTATTCACGATTTTGAAGGTACGTTCATATTCATTAAATTTATGATTTCAGTATATACACTTTAATTTAGAATCCACTTGTAAATATAGAGTAATATTGCTCATAGTACAACGGAGGGCGAGAAGGATTGAGATTCATTGCATACAAAATGGAGATACGATAGATTAGAGGGTAGAAATAAAAGGATTTTTGAAAGAACCTGACAAGGAAAGTGATAGGAAAATGAGGTTACGCTCGTTAAATTACATATTGATAGATGAAGATCTATCAAGAAATACCCAGATGGTGTGTTATTGAAATGTGTGAATTTGCAAGAGGCCAAAACAATCATGACTGATATGCATGATTGAATATGTGGAGCCCATCAGGCTGACCAGAGAATGAGATGGTTATTTATTAGGAGTGGATACCTTTGGCCCAAAATGGGAGAATCGTGCGTCCAGTGCGCGAAAAGTTGCTTAACACACCAAAAGCATGGTCCAATACAAAGAGTGTCAGCAAGAGAAATGGAACCCATTATTAATCATTGACCATTTAAAGGTTGGGCAATAGATTTGATAGGGAAGATTTATCCCCCGTCGTCCAAGCAATATACGTTCATAATAGTCATGACAGATTTCTTCACTAAATAGGTGGAAGCAATACCTTTGAAAGATATCTCTCAGAAAAATATTATATACTTTATTTGTGACCACATTATTTATAGGTTTGGGATACCACAAACCATAATGATGGATCACGGAACTTCCTTGAATGGAGACCAAGTGAAGGAATTCTTGAACGAGTTTAGAGTTAAGCTAGTAAAATCCACACCTTATTATGCTCAATCTAATGGGTAGACCGAATCTTCTAATGAGATTCTGAAAAATATCATAAGGAATCACTCTAATGGACAGGCCGAATCTTCTAATAAAATTCTGAAAAATATCATAAGGAAAATGATAAACAAAAATGCCAGAAATTGGCATGAATGCTTCAATAAGGCTTTATGGGCTTACAGGACGTCGCCACGTTCAAGTACCAAAGTTACTTCTTTCAACTTACTTATGGACAATAAGCTGTGTTGCCTATGGAAATCAATGTGCATTCAATCAGAGTGAGCTTGCAAAATAATTAAAGTGATGGTGAGCATGCAGAATCACTAGCCCAAAATTTATTGGAATTAGACGAATTAAAGTTGGACGTCCTGGATAGATCTTGCAGGTTCAAAAATGAAAAATGGCTAAGTTCTATAACAAAAAAGTTATAGCCAAGTCTTTTAGCTTGGGCGATTTGGTTTGGAAATCGATTCTTCCTTTGGATAGCAAAGATCCAAAGTATGGCAAATGATTACCCAATTGGGAAGGACCATATAAAGTGAAGAGCGTATTGCCTAATGGAGCTTACCACTTGGAAGATTTAGATGGCACGAAGTATGTGAGATTCATTAACGGTAAATATTTAAAGAAATATGTCCTTCTTTATGGGAAAGTGAATAAATAGAAGAACATTCTTTACATAAGTAAAATCAAGATGTTGGGCGAAGTTGGATGATTATGTTCAAACCAAAACAGGAACGAAATATATTCAAATAAAATCTTTCATTAATCAAATATTCGTTACAGACCATAAGCCGCAATTGGAATCAGGCTATCATTGTTCTTCTATCAATTACTACCGAAAAGGGTAAATTAGTATTTGTCGCCTTCCTAAATGCATCGGTGCAATGCCTTCCTAAGTGCATCGCTGCAATGACGGTCAGAGAAGCACTCTCAACAAGCAATTGAGGGTTATAAATGAAAGGACACTGAGAAGACCTTCATTGATCAACGAAGCATTTTCTATAGCACCCATACCAAAGAAAGTATCGAGACAGACGGTGAAATTGGGAAAAGGTTAAATTCTTCATCTCCATTAAGAAAGTGAACAATTGATATGTTTGATATAGAAAATCAATCATCTGAATGCCAGATAATAGTAAACAAACTAGTGTTATGGAGAGTGAGGATGAAGATGACAAGTGTGTAACAAGTACAAAGTTTTATAGAGGTGTGAAGGCGAAAAGACGGAATGCTAATGGGCACATACAGGCGTGGTAACCGAAATTGAAGGTTCCCAAATCTTGGAGGGAAAAGTCGGAATATCAAAAGTCACATTCTATGTAAAAGTCTTTACACAAGTTGATAAAGCAATCATTCCTTTAATGAAATTGGCTGCCATTACATTTGGATCAACAATGGCTACCATCATAGAATTACAAGGAAAATAAAGACATTTATGTCTTAAATTACAATTTGTCCCAGAATCTGTTCCCTAAGTTTTTCACATTCATCGTTCTGTTCGGAAGAAGTAGTGGACAGCTCAGTCATAAACTCCTCGTCAACGTCCAGCTTCGCATAACGCTCAACCAAAGACCTGGTTCGCTCAACTTCTTGGGAAGTATTACGCTTCTTGGCAGCTAACCTAGCCTTAAAGTCGTCCATCCTCGCTTGAAGTTTCTTCATCTCTATGGTCAGGTTTATCATCAAAGAGTCATCAACCATAATTCAGAGGAGATTTCGTTTATATGACTTTGGCATTCTCAATCTCTTGAAGCAAAGACTCATTTTCATTTATAGCACGAATATACTGAGTCCTCTTGGTTTTTAACTCGACATTCCTGGCCAGCAAAGAGTTTATCTAGGAATGGATAATCTTCAACGTCAGCTTAAAGTCAGATGAGATTTTGAGCCAAGGGAGCTCAAGTGGTTGAGCCATTTTTGCACTTAAAAGCTCAATTTTATCTCTTTGGCTAGTAGCACTGGCCTTGTTGATATCCATATCCATGAAGAAAATGTATTCAAGCATTGATTGCTTGAGAACATTTATATTTTCCTCCGAGAATGTAGCAGATGAACTAGAAGGACGACTGGCTGAAGAAGGACGAGATGTCTTTACTTGTTCTCAAGAAGTAAACAAATCCTGAATGGAGCGCAAAATAGCGTCAGCGTCCTGTAAAGGAAAATGCAAACAGTTAGCATTTTCATTACAGTGAATGAAGTTAAGATATGAGATAAAACAAAAGCTATCTCATCAGCAGCTTTGGAAAGTTGGGACACATCACTGGTTGACCCAGTCACTTGTGGAGATTTCTCCTTATCTGAACAACCAGTCTCTGCCACAATGGGCAGGTCCATGGAAATCCTTGCAAAATTCAAGTGGCAATAAGTTAAAGGACAATAACCCAAGCAAGGGATTATGTATTACCTTCCCGTTCAATACGTGGGGGGTCAGCACCCTAAGAAGGTAGTAATTCTCCAGTATGCTGTGCAATTGAAGACTCTAGGATTATGGTCTCCTCCTTAGGCAAAGACCCTTCGTCAGATGACTTGTACAAAGTAGCTTTGGTAGAAGGCGTTGGAGCAGGGGCTGCTAATGTCAGAGCCTTCGAAGGAGAAATTGAGCTCATCTGAAACATTCAGGTAAAACATTAACACATGGAAGATTTTTCATAGACAAGCAAACTCAAATACCTTTCCCCTGACGATAAGGGGAGCATCATCATCATCGGGCAGAATTGGCAAAGCTGAAGCTAGCCACTTATGGCTGGAGGTACCCTTGGCTATTCCAGTTGAGGCAGGTGGAGATTTCAGAGGAGAAAGAAGATTCCTAATAGATATAGAAGTGGTAGGAATGGGAAAAATAGAGGAAGTCTCTAGCCATTCCAGCAGGTGGAAGGCACAGTTAGCATCAGTTGTGAATAGCCTACGTTTCACAGACGGCCAGAGTTGGCCAAAAAGAGGATGAAAGGCAAGAGTGGGGTTGAAAGGGGCCAAGGAGAAACTGTTTGTCAAAAGAGTATCACGGACATCAATGGCCTGTGCCTTTGTTTTATTTACAGTATGAAAACGCTCTGTCAAATTCTTGGAAAAATAGGGAGGAACTTGCCACATTTGGCTAAAACCAAGCCGACGAGCGACAAAGTAAGGAGCATATATCTCGACCCCTATCTTAGCATTTGTTCCAGCCAGGATGTCATGGAACAGTTCTTTCCTAGTCAAAAATTGAGCCCAAATGGGCAAAAATGTGCTCACATCAGTCATGGTAGAAGGATGTTGCATATAAATGTCCCACTTGGTGAGCAGAGAAAGGAAAAAAGGAAGGGGTTGAATTTAAATTATAAAAGAATGTGAAAACGTCCCTATTGGACATATTAATAGGGCTCAATTGATGGATGAATAGCCCATAACAATTGACTGATCGAGGAGAAGATGGTGGAGCACCAAGTTGTGGAAAATATGCTCTCAACCACAATTGAGCGAGCCAAAGAGGGCCACTACCAGTAGGAGATGCACAATTCCTCAATTGGGATTGAAAGGAAGCCATACCTCTATAAAAAGAATAATGAATAAAGATTTAAAGACCTACCACGCGCTAATTCATGCGCTATGGGCAAATAACTTATAGAAGGTTTCATGCTGGGTACACAAAGGACATATTTACAAAGCCAAACCTGAAGAAAGGCAACACGCTCAATGTGGGAAGGTTCAGCACTAGAATTATTATAAAGTTCTTGCATGCCCGAGTAGGAATCAGTAAGTTTCTTGTCAAATTTTGGGGCAACAGTAGTAACCAAAATGCCGAGAAAAATAGTATCGCCCAGGGGTGGAAGATTAACTAAAGCTCCAAAGTCCCTCAAAGTAATGGACATTAGGCCAAGTGAGAAAATAAAAGTATTGTACTCAGAATACCAAAAACTCAAAGCGATTGAAAAAAGCAGAGGGTCATAGATTGGGGGACGGAGAGCGATTTCTAATAAATCTGAAATCCTAGCATGATGAAACATTTCCTTGGTAGGGCCATGATTTGTCATACGTGCATGCCAAAGATGAAAAGTAGTATCAGTTTTGGGCCAAGCACGAATACCTCTTTCGCGGATTGACTTTAGCCGAAAGGGATTCAGAAAAGGAGGGTCTTGAGTGCAAGAAACAACAAGCCCACCGCAGCTTACCCCATAGAATCAACGTCATTAAGTGATGGGCCTAGATAAAACTCATTGAGATAAGGATTAATTGGTGAAAGAGAAGTCGAGGTTATATACGGTTTGGTGAGGGAGTTGTAGGAAGAACTTTGTGAAGTCGCCATTTACTGCAAGTTTTTCTTGAAGGTTTTTTGGGATTATAAGCTTTCGTAGTGGAGAAGCAAGAAGATGAATAGTAACCTTTATAGAAGCACGATGATGTAGAACATGGGTATAATGACGTTATGAAATGGCATGTCTTTTAGTTTATAGGTTATGTGATATTGCACTTTTCGAAAAAGGTCATCGCAAAACGAAAATAATGATTGGGAATCCCAGCCCTTTATGGGATTTCAAGCATCACAAAAAATATAAATGAGGAATATGGCATAAGATTAATAATTTATATTAATTTTGACATATTAAGAGATAATTGTTGACATACAAAAATGAAGCCCAATTCAATGGTCCAAGAAATGGGGCCAGTTAGGAAATTCGAGGGATAGGCCCAAATGAGACCATGTAAGATATAGCGGAGGCCCATCATCGCCCAAGCCGGTAGGACGCCCACGATCTGAGAGAATGAAGTGCCTTATTGTCGCTCAGAACGATGGTCCTATTCTCGCCCAAGCCTTCGAAGACATCCAATATCTGAGTGAATGTAGCGTCTTGTTGGTATTTAAAGTAGTGGTTATTGAAGCAGTTAATGGGCAATCTTATCACATTCCACGACTCAATGGGTATCAGTTTCACTGTAAACTTATACACCATGTCATTCCAAGATATAATACTCTGACAGGTAGGCATGCTGCTAATCTCTTGCTCTATCCTTTGAGGTATGAGGAAAGATATGCATTTGGAATCCATCCGCTAACGTTCCTTTGTGGATGACCTTGCATAGAATCAAGAATTCTTGAATGTGACCGTGTAGATTTTCTTGTTTTTTCCCATAGAATTTGACGTTTTTATGATTCTAGAATAGATTGATGACATTTGATCGAGGATGGTAGTTAGCTTGCTCAAAGGGGGGAGTATACGATTCTGGATCGAATAGGTGTTGGAAGGGGGTTAAATATTCCCCAACTAGCATGTCGCCTTCGGCGATGACCTCTATAACTAGCTGAGCTGGCGGTAACTAATTTTCAGCCATTTCTATCGCGTTCTCTTTTCCTTGCTATTCTCTATTCTCTTCTTCTTTGCTTAAATGTTATTTCGATCTTGAGATCTTACTATATAAGCTCAAGTTTGTCAAAATCTTGCATACATAGTTAAATAGTACTTGAAAAGAACACGGAACACAAAAGATATCAGGTATGTGACGAGTAGCTAAAAACTACCAGAGGTTTTTTAATCTAATTACAAATCAATAAATCGAGTTTAAAAACTTTATTTCTCCAAAACGACGTCAAAAACTTGTTTAATGAAATCTCGCAAGTGTACGTTATCATTGACAAGTAATAGTTTAGTAAGAAAAAAAAATTTCTAACGAGAAATAATGCTTTAAATTCATTTTTATTAACTTGTTATCAAACTCAAATGTACTAGCAACAAAATGTTGGATGGTTTATTTCTAAATTATTCTACTAATTATCTAAATGTGTGATGAACTAAATATGAGAAGGAGGTGTTGGAAATCTGAATCCTATTGCTATCCTATTTTCAATTCTTAACATATGTTATCTAGTATTATTTGTGTATTATTGACAATCGAGATAATTCAATTATATTCTACTCTCTCTCCCGAGGTAAGTCAAACCTATTCTAAGTATGACATGGTGGTTCTCCACCATGAATTCATATGTGAAGTATTATATCCATTTACATGATTACCTACATGATTTCACAAGTCATAAATGTCATTATTTACATCTATTGATCCTTATGTTAACATTGCAATATTCTAAACTTATCACAAACCTCCCAAAAATACAAGAAGCCACTAACTAGCTGGATAAATGCAATAACAATCAATAACACAAATTCACTAAATAAATGGTCTTTGAATTAGAAATACTCAAATAATAGGTTTCATCTTCATACTAACATAATTGATTTTTAACCTACTATGTTTATAATAGAATTACAAGAAGAGTGATGGAAATTCATCTCTTGAAATGTATAAATACAAGAGGTAGATAGAAAATCCTTTTTTTTTTTTTTGCTTTTGATCTTCAATTCCAAGCCCCGAATCTTCAAAATCTTGATGTTAATTTCCTTCAAGGTGTTGCTAGACTTGTTCTCCTCGAAAAAGTATGATAGATCTCGAAATTGGAGACTCTGAATAGGTTAAATCACAGCCAAAATTTATTTTCAAGATTACATGAAGCAAAAAAAAGGAAACAAAAATTTTTCACCTGAAAATATACCATACGATTGGCTTAGTTACGATTGAATGCTAGGCCTCATTTGCTCTTGGGTTCTACAGATTAGACCTATGCAAATGATAAATCAATTGATAAACAAATTAATCTTATTTACGAACAATTGATTTAAAATGATCGTAGTCTTCAATACATTCAATGATAAATCAATTGTTGGTAAAAGATTAATAGCAAGACTATCATTACAAATCATACTCTACGAAGAAGGGTGGAAAGTCGAAGTCACATCTTTCAAGCATTAAAGGCAAAATCATTCAAGATGAGAGCTTAAAACCTAATTTCAAGAAAGAACAAAGACTAGACATTTAGACCAAACGTAAAAGTTCTAATACATTGATCTTTAGCAATGAATGTCAAAAGTTTTTGCAAAAAAATATTTTGATATCACCTGTATAAAATATTTTGATCAAATTATATTTGATT
The DNA here is from genome assembly GCA_903798255.1 of Fraxinus quadrangulata. Lineage (NCBI taxonomy): Eukaryota > Viridiplantae > Streptophyta > Magnoliopsida > Lamiales > Oleaceae > Fraxinus > Fraxinus quadrangulata. The sequence continues at coordinate 14,662 of CAIGRB010078087.1, forward strand.
TTCAAAATGATATTTGAATTTAGATCATATTTTAAAAATGTCATTTACCTTCGAAGAACTAGCTGAAAGTAATTTCCAAAAAATCTATATTTTTCAAAAACATTTCGAATCATACCAAATAGGTCATTCGGTTGACAATAGTTTGGGACATAGGTCGACCAGATTACCAACGTTTCAAAATTTGAACGTTCTGATTTCCTGACCCTATAGTGTCTAACGAATATATTTTGGGTCATCCGAACTTATATAGGCTAATCTATCTCTCAACCAAACTAACAGAAAGTTTCGAAAATTTTTCTCTATAAATTGATTCTCTTTTGCAATCAATGTAAGGTCTTTGAAGTGCATTAAAGAGAGATATATTTTAATAAAATCTTTGAACTTACATTGCATTTATTTTTTTACATCTTTATAACGAAAAACTTTGATTGATTAAATCAAACTTTTAAAGCATCATACTTAACAAAGTTTCTCATCTAATACTTGAGATTAAGATTGGGCAAAGGGTAGGGGTAGGTCGGTTTTGGTCCAAAATCGACTCGACCCAATTTATTAGATTTTTCGTCTATTGAGAAATTGGAATGTCCCGATTTAATGTCACAAATGACCCAACTCGAAATGTTCGAGTTAGTTCATATCGAGTTGGTAGGTGGCTTTTGCACCTGTTTGGCAAAGTCTCAATTTTTCCCTTTCCTTTATACTGTAACTACAAAGATTCACAAATTTTATTACTCGTGTTCAAGGGCATAAATGTAATTTGCACATTACAAATGAATTCAAAATGCATAGTGGCAGGCAACTTTATTGGAATCCACCCCTTTCCTATCAAACAATTAAATCACCCAAAGAGCTCCATCTACCTTCAACAAGAGCTTGAAAAAATGGCTATCTCTACCCTGCATCTCCATCTACTCATCCTCTTCCTCCTTACTACATCCCTTACTGACCGAACCTGGAAAACATTTTCTATTTCAACATTCTCATGGCCATCCCCACTTATTATCCTAAAAATCTCCTCCAAGACCCTTCCTCAAGTTACCTCACTTCATCTTCTCTACCACAACTTCTTGATAGCCCAAGAATAGCCAACAAAGAGGGGGGGGGGTGAATTGGTTTTTAAATATTTTTCGAAAAATCAATCAATAATCAAGTACGCAATAACTAGATAGATTAATTTAAATAATAAGTACGAATACGAAAGCAATAAGTAAAGAGGGAAAGAGAATGCAAACAGTATAATTATGGATGTTCAATCTAACGCAATGATTTACATCCTCCGTTACCAAGCTCTTTAGTACGAGCAATGCCAACTTCACTGTTAATTGACTTGTGGTACAATTCTACCATTTACAAAGCTTCCGGTGACTTACAAACAAGGAGCACCGATCCTTTTACAACGTTGATCTTTATGGGACCTCAACACAACCCCACAAGTTCAAAAAGAATTGATTTTACAAATTGAAACTTCACTCTTAATAAATGATATGATCACAAAGTAAGTAGCATCGATCTTTTTACAACGTTGAGTTTTATGGAACCTCAACACTACCCACAAGTTTAAAGAAAATTGATTTTACAAATTGAAACTTCTCTCTTAATAAATGATATGATCACAATTAAGTACAAAGAGAGAAATAGGCTAACATTTCAATAAATAGCAATGAATGAAAATCAAGTGTTAAGTATGAAAAACTTTTATACACAATAATTTTCACAAGTTAATTTGATCAAAAGTTTTTCAACACTAAAATGATTTGATAATAATGAATGATATGAGAAATCAATACAATTTTGCTCAAAAGAATCTCACTTGAATGCTCTTAAGTTGTTGTAATAAATGGCAAGTGAGTTAATATTTATAACAGTTGAAAATGTGAAATTTTCTGCCGAGCCGGACGACCATCTGGTCGTACAGAATAGTATCGGACGACTGAAAATAGTAGTTGCAAGTTAGAATTAAAACAGTCGAATTTTCGAGTGTTACGGCCGAACCGGACGTCCAGATGGTCAAAACATTTGGCCTTTTTTTTTTGTTTTGTTTGCAACTGGTAAGTTTTTGTATTACCTTTTTTTCTTGATTTTTCAATTGAAAACCACTTTTTGTGTAATGATTTTATGAAGCAAACTTTTATTGTGCATAAACATTCGTCATTTGAACTTTCGATGAGTCATTGCTAAGGATTAAAGTATTTTTCCTTTACAAGTGAGTTCAAACATATAGTTCTATTATCTTCAATTGATTGGCGCGATTGCATGATTTGTTGCTCAATTTTGAATTTGGCACAAGTGCACGATTTTTTACTCGATTTGTCTCTGATTGTGAATGCTCGATTTTCATCTTGAGCTTTCTTAATCATCACATTCACGTCCTTTGGTAGCAATTTTTGTCTTCAATTTGATCAAGTTCTCAACATGTAAAAATGAAGACTCGAATACAAATGTTAGAGATAAAAATACTTTATTTGTTATAATCAAAATATAAGATCAACCATAGGTCAACAGTTTTCCCATTTTTGATTATGACAAACAAACGGTGATTTGCAATAAGAAAAATACTTTATCGCATATGATTTGTACATTACTATACCGTTCCCCCTATATTTTATAGATCAAGCATTCATATGATATTGTTCTCCCTTACTTATACAAGTCAAGCATGCATATCATCGTACATATGTTTTTCCCCTTTTGGCATAAGAAAAGTGTATACGAAGTAGGGAATGAAAACAACCATAGGCAAAAAGAATGAAACATAAAGCATTATCCAAAGGATGCATAAAATGGAAATCATAGTGAGATATTCATCATGAAACAAACCAAATCCTAGAAAAACATTAATCATGAAGCGAAAAGTAATATACTTCATGAAGAAAAAAAAGTAAAATTCATCATAAAGAAAATAACGAATACAACTCAGTAGNTGAATGACTGCCTGTTGAGCTAGTATGGTAGCCTGTTGAGCTTGCATCTGATGGAGCATTTCGTCAAGGCCATCAACCGAGGATGTGAGGAAGTCGATGCGGTCATTCAATAAATTGTATTGATCCTTAATAAACTTGAAGCCACAGCATGAAGATCGAGGGATACGTGAGCCCAAAATATCGTGAGGAGGAATAGGAGCTTCTGGTATGTCATCATCGTCACCCTCGTCATCTCTTTTAAATTGTATTGTCGAAGGACCCGAGGTGGGGTCGAACCCCTTGGTATGTGCCAACCTCTTCTTTAGTAATTTTCATGCGTTTAAGGGTTTGAATGTTTATAGTGTCGGTGGGTCGAAGTTGGACAAATATCTCATCATCCAACGAACCGTTAAAGTGTTTAAAAATTTTCGTGAGAAGCATGCCATATGGTAAAGCTTTAACGTGTCGAGACGAATGAATAATCTTCATGAATCCTAATGCAATAGTGGGAAAATCAAGTTTCCTACCGACAAGAAAAGAGTCGAGAACAAAGAGATCAAATGAACTCACTTTATCTTGATGACCCTTTTGTGGTAGGATAACATTTACAATGATGTTTTGAAAAACTTTGCATGGAAGAGTAAAATGATTAGCACTAACTTTCGATATTTTCAAATATTTTCCCAGTGACTCAACGACAAGCCTAGGTAGGGTTATCCTAAAGTGGGACGTGCCTTGTGAAGAAAAATTGTGTTGCACACACCTCATGTTCTAAAATGTTACGAATGAGAGTTTTGTTTATGACAATGCGTTTATTTTTAATCAAACATGAACGGGAAGTAATAGACATGTTTTTGTAAAATTCTTTCATGAGTCTTGGATATGCATGCTCTTCTAAAGTTGCAATATAAATACAACCCATATTTTCAAAAAGTTCTTCTATATGAAATGTGGGTGCTTCAATAATAAAATTCGCAAAATCAACACTTTTACCTATCAAAATGGAAGGTTTTTCAAATAGGTTGGCCGACACCTCATGTTCCAAATCGAATTCTTCGTCGGATGAAAGAGTGGAAGATTGCCTTACCGTACTCTTGAGCCTTTTTTCCATTTGTTTTGAGCTCGACATTGTTGGAAATTGAGAATGAAAATGGAGAGCGGAATATGAGAGGTTAGGGTTTCGATTTGGTGGAATTGGAAAGTAGTGGATGAAATTGAGAATTTTTTGAAGAATTGAGATGTAGAAGTAATGGGTTTTTGATTTTGATAAGTAATTGATGATTTGAAATAGAAGATTGAGTGATGGAGAAAAGAATTAGGGAGAGAAAAGTGGAAGAAAATGGGAGAGAAAAGGACATGTTCTTGTTTTATAAAAACTGCCCCGTTGTTCAACCGTCCGATTTAGCTATCCGGAAGTTCGGTTTGACAGAAAAAAATTTCTGTCAAATCGAACGCTTGTCCTAACGGTCCGGTTCAATTCGGACGTTTGGTCTCTCATCCAGATCATTTTTGTTTTAAATAATAAACCATACTAAATTATGTAAATATGGTGCACACAAAAAAAATGAGATGAAAATATATAAGCACATATAGAACTTAATCATTTACTTCAAATTCATCAATAATGCCTAAACCTCTTCTAATATGTGAGAATCGATCAAGAGCTAGAGATTTTGTAAAGATATTGGCCAATTGATTTTTCATGTTTACAAATTCTAACATAATATCACCCTTTTTAGCATGGTCTCTTAGGAAGTTATGTCTAATTTCAATGTGCTTTGTCTTACAGTGCAAAATATGATTTTTAGACAAGTTTATGACACTAGTGTTATCACACATAATGGGTATATGATCAAAGGATATGTGATAATCATTAAGAGTTTGTTTCATCCATAGAACTTGTGCACAACAACTAGCAGCCGATATATATTCGGCTTCAACGGTTGACAATGCAACGAAATTTTGTTTCTTGCTAAATCATGATACAAGTACAAAGCCTAAAAAATGGCATGTTCCGCTAGTGCTTTTACCATCGATTGTGCATCCGGCCCAATCGACATCCGAATAGCTAAATAGATCAATGTGGGTGCCTTTGGGATACCAAAGCCCTAAAGCTCTAGTGTCACTAAGATATCTAAAGATTCGTTTCACGGCATTAAGATGAGATTCTTTAGGATTTCTATTGAAATCTAGCACATAGACACACACTAAACATAATATCGGATCTACTTGCGATTAAGTAAAGAAGGGATCAAATCTCGATATTTTGTTATATCAACGGATGTACTTTGATCATCCTTATCCAATTTTATGGATGTGCTCATAGGGGTTCTCATTGGCTTCAAATCATCTATGTCGAACTTCTTGAGCATGTCCAATATGTACTTACTTTGATTGATGAAGATTCTATCACAAGTTTGCTTAATTTGGAGACCAAGGAAGAATTTAAGTTATCCCATCATACTCATTTCAAATTCCATACTCATGCACTTAGAAAACTCTTCACAAAGATAAATATTAGTAGCACCAAATATAATGTTATCAACATATATTTGAACAATGATCATACCGTTCTTTTGAGTTTTAACAAAAAGAGTGGTATCCACTGTTATGGTTGGAGCTCAATTTGTGTAAAACTCAACCAACAACAAGCATCTATAAACAACATAGATCAAATATGGAGCTCCTTCAGCTGAATGAGCTGAATAT
>CAIGRB010078087.1:26565-46448 GCA_903798255.1 Fraxinus quadrangulata
CTGTAGCATCCTTAATGAGACGTTTAGAATAATCGAATTTAATATGATAGTCTTTATCACATAATTGACTAATACTAAGTAAATTATGTTTGAAATTATCTACCAATAGTACATTCTCAATAGAGGGAGAGAGATGATTTCCAATGTTTCCAATTCCGATGATTTTTTCCTTTGCATTGTCTCCAAATGTGACATGACCTCCATCCTTATTTTTGAAGTTCGATAGTAAAGTTCTCTCTCCGGTCATGTGCTTTAAACATTTGCTATCCAAGAACCATTTGCTTTTCATCTTCTTTGGTACCTACTAAAATAGTTCAATTTTTTTTTATTTTTTGTACCTATACAGGCTTGGGTCCTCGGTAGTTAGTTTTAGTGGATCCTCAAGTCCACTTGTTTTTACTTTCAAAGTGTAGCTTCTTTTTTGTTAGACAATTGTAAGCAATATGTCCATCATTGTTGCAAAATCTATATGTAGTTTTTGAGGGAATTATATTTGAGACTTTGACAAATAAATTTTTGAGAGATTTTTGTTTCAAAAATAATTTATATCCAATGACTCCTTTATCAAAAACACATTTTTGATTACCGAGCATTAAATTCTTCTCCTAAATGAATTTAAAAATAATAGTTGTCAAGTCTTCAACATTTCTTTCAAAGAGCAATTTTCTTTATACAATGAATCATAATCATTTTCCTTTTTAGTTTCTAAAATTTTCTCCATTTCATTTTTTTATAACTAATGTTTCTTTTTAAAAATAGAATGACTAAGAGAAAGTTTTTCAAATTCTACTAAAATTTCATCATACGAAGAAGATAAATCATCATATAAGAATTTTTCAATAGAATTTACCTCATCTCGATTGCCATGAAGTACATGTTGACGACCTCTTCTTGACTTTTATTTTTCATCGCGATCATCATCGTCACTTTCATCCCATGTTGCTTGAAGTGCTTTTTTCTTGAAATTTCTCTTTTTGTTTGGACGCTCGGTTCTCTTGTGACTGGGTTTGTCACAATTGTAACAAACAATTTTCTTGCTTCTTTCTTCGCTCTTTTTATCTTTCTTTTGAAACTTTCGATTATTTTGAAAACCTATCTATTTTTTGACAAGAAGTGCAAGATCATCAAGCTCTTCATCGCTTATATGTTCACTTGAAGTTCCTTCTTCAATTGTTGATTTGAGAGCAATTTGATGCCTAGGAGGCTCTTTTGATTCTTCCTTACTTTTCCTCGTCTTTTCCTTGGTTTCGACGTTGTTGAGCTCGTATGTCATCAAGGTTCCGTAAAGTTCCTCCAAGCGATAAGAGTTGATGTCTTTGGTGTTCTGTATCAACATCCTTAATGAGCTCCAAACTTCTGAACAAGTGACCTAAGCATTTTACTTACAAGCTTACCATTAGTAAATTTACAATCAAAGCCCTTGAGGCTATTAATAATATTGGTGAAGCGAGTAATCCTATCAACAATAGGTTCGTCTTATTTCATGAAAAAAATTCAAATTCTTTGATCAAGAGATTAATCTTGGTTTCTTTTACTTTACTTGTGTCGAAATGAATGACTTCTAAAGCATGGCATATATCATATGTGGAGTCACATGTGCTAATACGATTAAACTCATTTTTATCTAAGGCACAATATATTAGGTTTTTGGCTCTAGAATATAAGGACAATTTTCTTTTATCATCTTCATCATATTCTTTCTAGGTTTAGGAATAGGTTGATTGTGTTTTCCATCAATTTTAATAATATTGGTACGCACATAATGACCAAATTCAATGATTTCCCAAATATTGTAATCTACTTATTGAATGTAAATCATCATACTAGCTTCCCAATAATTATATTGAGCGTCATAAAGAAGGGGATGTCGATTTGTGGAATGTCCCTACAAATTTTGAAGGTAGTTGTGGTTAGCCATTACTCGATATTGTAAAGTCCTAATTTTAAAATGAGGACATTGCTCTGATACCAATTTATATCTCAAGAATAGCTAACCAAGAGGGGGTAAATTGATTTTTAAAAATTTTTCGAAAAATTAATCAATAATCAAGTATGCAATAACTAGATAGATTAACTTAAATAATAAGTATGAATATGGAAGCAATAAGTAAATAGGGATAGAGAATGCAAACGGTATAATTACGGAGGTTCGATCCAATGTAATGATCTACGTCCTCCGTTACCAAACTCTCCGGCATGAGTAAGGCCAGTTTCACTATATTGATTGACTTGTGGTGCAATCCAACCCTTTATAAAGCTTCCGGTGACTTATAAACAAGGAGTACCGACCCTTTTACAACGTTAAGCTTTATGAAACCTCAACATGACCCACAAGTTTAAAAAGAATTGATTTTACAAATTAAAACTTCTCTCTTAATAAATGATATGATCACAATTAAGTACAAAGAGAGAAAGAGACTAACACTTTAATAAATAACAATGAATGAAGATCAAGTGTTAGGTATGAAAAACTTTGATATGAAAAACGATTTTCACAAGTTAATTTGATCAAAAGTTTTTTAACACTAAAATGATTTAATAATAATGAATGATATGAGAAATCAATACAATTTTGCTCAAAAGAATCTCACTGGATGTTCTTGAGTTGTTGTAATAAATGGTAAGTGAGTTGATATTTATAGTAATTGAAAATGTGAAATTTTCTACTGAACCGGATGAACATCCGAATGTGCGAAATAATACCAGACGATTTAAAATAGTCGTTGCAAGTCAGAATCAGAACGGTTGAATTTTTTACTGTTGCGGCCGAACCGGACATTCGGTTCACCATCCGGACGTCCAGATGGCCAAAAAATTCTTTTGTTTTAGTTATTTTAAGTAAAATATAAAATTACCTTTTTATTCTTTTAAAATTAGTCAACATTTGGTCAACTAACGGTAAAACTAACAGTTTTCATCGCCTTGGGCTCCAGCTATGACATTTTGAAAGTTTTGGTATCGTAGACAGTACAAATGAAAGGTTTGGACAAAGCATGCTACCTAATGAAAGGTTTGGTACCGCTGCTGCAATTTTCTCTTTAAAAATGGAGACCAAACTTTGACTTTGTTTTTGTGTACAATAACTATTTTTAACGAATGAAAATTTGTGCAAATTATTTTTAGATGTGGTCCATTTAAATTTTAAGGTGGTACAAATCCACTCGTGATATACATGTGAAGATATTGAGATATACCGACATACTTTATTATGGTAGGAAGCTATGGCTTTCACAATAAATGAAGAATAAAAGTTAAAGCAATCATATACTTTGGGCACTAAAACTGGATTGTGAAGAACGGAAGGAAAATTTATTAGCATGGTTAAAATCAGTTATAAATTTTCTCCATAATCTCACCAATTATTAAAGAAAAAGCTATTTTTCAAAATGTGTGCATTAGATAGATATGGCAAAAATACAAGAGATCATTCAATCTAACTAAATGAAGGGTTGCAACGGCTAGAACCTAGACGTTTTGATGAGGATCGATTTTAGGGAATTCAAGATTCTTAAAGGAAGTGAATCCTCCATCGACAACAAGGTTGTGACCGGTAACAAACTTAGCTTCATCAGAAGCTAAGTACAAGGACGCCCGAGCCACATCTATATCTTCACAATTTGCTCCCTTTAGGACTCCCAACCTGTTCACGATCTCTATTATCTCATCTCGTGTAGCATTAGGGAAAAACTGAGCAAATTGCTCCACCACAAGTGGCGTCGGAATAGGACTTGGTGAAATGCAGTTTATTCGAACTCCGTGTCCACATAGCTCACTAGCCATGGACTTCACCATTCCCGGTATTGCAAATTTTGATATAGTATACGGATGTGGGCCAAGCCCACCTATGACCCCACTAACACTAGCCGTGCAAAGGATTGAGCCCGAGCATGCAGGAATCATCACCCGGGCTGCATGTTTTATACCCGCAATCATGCCACGAACATTTATTCTCATGACACGATCAAACTCATCAAGGTCAAGATCAGCAATGCTGGGTGGAAATGGAGAACCTGAAATGCCAGCATTGTTGCACATTATGTCAAGTTTCCCATAGCGGGCCACAGTTATATTAACTGCTTCTGCTATATGGTCCTCACTTTTAACATCACATGGTACAAAGTGAGCAGCAGGTCCCAAGTTTTGGGAGACTTGTGGGCCAAGTTTTGCATTGATATCAGCAATAACAACTTTAGCACCATGTCTAACGAACTCGACAGCAGTCGCTTTTCCTAGCCCGCTTGCACCTCCTGTTATGAGGGCTACCTTGTCTTCAAGCCTGGTAAGAGAATGAGATGACAAGGTGCCATTCAAATTATTTAGGTATGAGAAATTTGATTGAAAAATGAAAATTTATTTTCAAATGAGATATTTCAATGCAAAGTCTATCACACTAACTGTTACGTTTAAAGTAAATCTAGTAGGCTTCTAGATGTAATAATAAACGAAGACATGCGCAAAAAGGATAATCGAGGGGACCCTCTATAAGAGAATTTCATGTTATAATTAATATATGTGCGCCTTAAGAAGAGAGAGGGTGGGACGTGGGGGAATTAGGAATTTGGAAGTGCACCAAAAAGACCTAATCATTAACTTGCTACCACTCGTTATGCATCACAAATTAACATTGTACTTTTTATTTAAGACCGGAATCTAATCTTTGCAGACATCAGGAAAAGATTAGGACGAGGAGAATAGTTTAAGCCAATTATATATATTCAAACCTAATCAATGTGTTGTTCACATGTAAACTAATAGACATTTATGTTTGGAAATAATAAAGTAAGTTTATTTATGATTTCCCCATTTGGTCTTCCCCAACTTAAATCTTGATGCATCATCCTATGATCTCTTGCTAACAAATAGCGAGATGCGATTTCATATATCATAGGCACTTGTAGTATATTGCCTTGCTATTGGATAATAATTAAGAGTTTATGTAACTATATATCAAGAATTAAGTGGAGCGTGGGCAGATGTCAACTCAAATAACGTACACCAACAATGCTACTTAACATTATTTACATACAATATTTTCCATAGCCAGCTTATAAACAACTTTTACCATGCAACCTTATCATTATTCTTCAATTTTCAGCAGGCTCATTCAAGCAAATGCGTGAGAATGCATATATAGTTTAATTTCCTACTTTTTTTTTTTCTATTTTCTCTTCTGTATCTGGTCCATGCACGTCGGAAGCCTAAGTTCAATATTTTTTTATATATATTATATAGCAAAAAGTCAACGCAGATAAAAAGGTTAAAATGATGCATGAGTTGACCCCCCAAAAAAGGAAGAAGAAAAGAAAAGGTGCATAATTAGTGTGATTTAAAAACAGAAAAGTCGGCATCAATCCCCTAAAATAGGGCAGAAAACAAGGAAAGGCATTGCATAATGGACAACTCAGTTCACGCCCAGTTAATGTTCATTAATCGTCAACACACTGCACAGTTCCAAAATTTAAACTGAAAACATACAATTAATGCAAAGCAATCCAATGCAGTCCCTTAATTTTCAATTTCACCCACAAATATAACCATAATACAAAGGTAAAGAAGAATTAAATGGCAGAATTGGGAAAATTTAATACTTCATTTCCTCCATTAATGCAGAATATAATCCAGGTTTATGATTGTGGATTAATCTCGTTAGTAGAAATCAAGTGTTGAAAATGACATTTGAGGTGAAAAAATTACCTTGTTATACCGATTGTAGAAGAATATGGCCTCGAAGCAATTCTCCCGAAATAACCATCAGCAATCAACTTGGACCCCCTAATAGAAAGCAAAATTATAAGTAAAAACAGTAGCGACAAATGCAAAGGAGAAACAAAAGTAATTTAAAAGAATACCTGGACAGCAATAATCTAAGCATATTGGCAGTGGAAATTGTGAAACGCGATGAGATTCGAGAGAGACCTCGATCGGAGTAGAGATCTCAGGGAAGTTTTGGAAGAAGGAGAATATGGAGAGTTACGAGGAGTTGTATTTAACGGGCATCTTCATGCAAAACAAACACCACCTTGCTTTGGCGTCACTTGTGTGATCCCCACCTTATTAATGGACAAAACGGAACCAAACGGAACGGGGTCCAGCTGTTGTGTAACGTGACTCACATGTAAGTTTTCCTGACTAGTCAATTTTTTCTGAATTTGGACAGAACGAAATTTGTTTTATTGTCAAAATTTTTGTTAAATATCAGTATTTTAGTAGTGCAAAAGGACTCTAATGCCGGTTTAATAAAATGTCGTATAAAGTTGACAAAGATGATTAGAGTGTCACTTTTCTAGTCTGATCTAGATGGTTCGGAATTTGGGTTAAAAGGAAGAGAATGAGAGTCTAAATGGAGTAGAAATTCTTGACAAGAATGTATAAATAATTCAAAATTCATGCAAAAATGAATTTGAAGAATTTGATAACTCTACACTTGTTCAAATCTTCAAAGTGAATATTTAGGAGGCAATTTGATGGTATTCTACTTAATTTGAATGAATACGACTTTTGTAGGATAAATTTGATTTTGGAAGGCTGTTGTTAATAATAAGAGAAAATGGGCAGAAAAAAGAGTTAAAGAGGAAGAAATGTAAAGTTGGACAACTAAAGTATAAATCTCCAAAAGTTAATTCGGACCAAGAATGGATAATTGAAGATGTCGTGCACCAATTTGGATTAAATTGAAAGTTGAAGGACTCATGAGAAACACGAAAGATAAAAAGAAGAAATCAGGGACCAAAGTGCACACAAGAAAATTTTTATGCCTACAGAAGCATAACGTAAAAATATTTGCCTGTGCGACCACCTGTGTTACGAGACAGCAAAAAATATATTTCCTTCTTTAAAACGACCTCTATGAAAAATAATTTTACCACATTTTAAACCTACTTTGGAGGCCAAATTTCACGATACAAAGCATTAGAAAGAGAACAAGAGGAAAAAAAATAAATTTAAAATAATCATCATGCCTCAAAGTATAAGGGGGTCTCAATTCTTTTGAAAGGAAGTGGCTTTGAACCTCAAGGTATAAGGGGGTCTCAATTCTTTTAAAGGCTCAAAACAATTATCCTTATGAAATATGTAAATTATACTTGCTGCTACTAATATGAATTTTAATTTCAATTTTACTACTCACTTTTTTTTTTTTTTTTAATTATGAAAGTACATTTAGTTTTTAAGAGAAAATAAATAATTTTTAATAAAGAAAAATAATATAAATTAGCTTGATTATTGGAACATTTCAAGGTTAATTAACGGGCAGCTTAAGTGATTAAGAAATTTAGAAATTTCAAGAAAACTAATTACTTATAACAAAATATTTTTTTGTGTTAGTTTATGTAATACGTATTATATATGATATATACATTCTTTTCATAGTATATCATAAAATATTTTAATTTAATGGGTAAATATGATTTTTCTTTCTTGAACATGAAAATTAATTGTCGAACAAATCAAATAGTGAGTGGGTATCATAAGTCTAATGTTTCTCATCATGAAAAATTGTTTAATTCGACCACGTTTGATGCTAATACGCTCGTAAAAAAAATTATATATAGGGGCCTCATGATAATCTTTCATCTAGGGCCTCAAAATTTTCAGGGCTGGCCCTAATTGAAGGTATTCAAGAATTCATGGTTTATCCTCTCTTTTTTTATACATCTAAAATATGGGTGATGTCTCATTATTAAAACATGAATTCTTTAATTTTATAATGCTCGACTAAGCATTTAGTCACTAGGACATAGGTGAACCTTTGTTACGAAATTTTAATATTAATTTTAGGACTTGGCGTTTAACATTTATTTATCTTGAATGATTGTTATGGTGATCATTATTTTTTAATTACGTAGCTAATAATTGAACTAATGTGTGATATTTATTTATTCGATGGAAAGAATAATAAATATAGCACGTAGTAACAATTATTATAAGGTCCAATAAATGATAAAGATACATAGCTTGCTTGCATGATTAAATCTAATTTTATGCTATGTAAACGATGATTGGGGGGTTTTAATTATACACAAATAATTTTAAATAAATCAATTAATGAATAATTCAAATTAAATAACGAAAAAATCAAAAGAACGAACATTGGTCTAAGTCTACATCTACCATTAAAATTTCACAACTGATCATAGATGCAATTGTATATTAATTCTCACTTTGAATATTCACCGTTGGATTTATTTTCCCATTTCTCCTTAATTGTAGTTAATTAGAAAACAAGCGATCCAATTAACCCTAATTACTAAACAACCCAAGACAAGCATTATGGATTTAATATAGTAACCACCTTGAAGATTAGAGAAATCAATGAAACTAAATAACACGATCACAAGCGATTGTATTTCATCTAGTCAAACGTTCTTCCTAAGATTTAACAATTTATAACGCAACAAATCATGAAACCCTAGTTGCTTCATAAATTAAAGGGATCAAACAATTACGGATTTGATATTTAATTTAGCGATAGATTACAACAAATAATAAATTAGTAGGCCTCCTATCAATTAAACACAACAATCATGAAAATTAATTACAGAAGAACATTCAAAACTCAAAACATGAATTAAACAATGAAAATAATTTAGATCTCACGGTTGGATTGGTTCGAGACTTCAGTTTCCTTCGATCAAGTACAAAAATTTAGTTACTCATGAGAATTCTAGTACAAAATAAGAGAGAAAAGGGTATGGGGGCGTGTGTGTCTTCTGGACGGTTTTTAGGGTTTAAAAAATGTTTTGAAATTTATTTCTGTAAGTGTTTGAGTCAAATTTGAAAACCAAATTTTCCGCAGTGGAAGTGTACTATGAGACCGCATAGTACAAAGTCCTGCGATTGCATAGTTCATTTGGAGCTCGACCATAATTTCTTTGAACCCTTGTATACGACCACATAGATGTTGATACTATGCGACCGCATAACATTGACATATATGCAATTGTTGCGTTTCAGTCCTCAAACTTCATTTTCTCGATTCTTGGTTTCTTTCTCCTTTTTCTTCTTCCAATACTTCATGTCTTCTATCAATTGGTTTTCAAATCTTTTACATCTTCATTTTGCTTTCCAAGTCATCTTTTGAATATTTGCATCTTGGCCCCTGAACTTTGATTTTCTTTCACTTGAGTCATTTTTCGCTTGTTTCTTATCAATTTCACCATATTCATCCAATTGCAACCTAAATCAAAATATAAGAATACTGAGTATATTTAGGCATTAATTAATCACAAAAGCATAGGATAAAGGAATGAAAAATATAGAATTTACATTCTTCTCAAATTCCCCCACACTTAGCTTTTGCTCGTCGTCGAGCAAAATTCAATTTTTACTTTCCTTAAAAATACTAGGATTGTAACTCCATAAACATAGAATAATCAAATTCTTTAAAACACATAACATAGCATGAACAAACATTCTCACACAACTTATAATCAATTAGCGAGCATTTTTATATATGAAGATGGAGTAAACCAAACACGTAGCATNACCAAACATGTAGATCTTCACTGATATAAGCACTCAATTCTCATGTGTTTAAAGGGAAGTGTTTCGCTCAAGTTCATTCCAATGAAGACGATCTACTATATGCTTGCATATCTTTTCATTCTCCACCAATTAGACCACGTGCATAACACAAATCAAAAGGACTTTTTGAAGGTTGTAACGAGGCTTAGGGTCAAGGTGAGAAATATTTGGGAATGTAGCTCAAAAGCCATCGAAACTAGTGGAGCAAATAGAATCAACTCAAACTCAAATATATAAGACTTGTAAAGCACATCACTCCACTCAACAGCTCCTTCAATTTGCATCTATCCCGCATAAATAAATCCATTTCTTAACATTTTAGGAGGAATTATGGACAAGTTTGTAACATTAAAGTCATTTCCTCCATCACATTTTTTTTTATCATTCGACAATGGAACTTGTGAATTGAGAATGAAAATCATATTCCAATTCACTAGTGATAGTCCTACCATAACTCCATACACCCCCATACTTATTTTCCCACACCCATACATATCATAATGATGAACAATACTCCACTAACTCTATAGTTTAGGTAAAGACATTGTTTTTCTAAGTTAAAGCCTGTAACGTAGGTTTATAACAAAAGAAAAGGCAATCAAGTTCAAAGGGGTTTAACAAATGGAAAAAAAATAATTACAAGGTAGGCTATTTGGCTTAGGTAGCTAACTTATATAACAAAGATGACTTTAATCATGTTCATGCATGCATGTATAAATATGGCTTTGAAGAGAATCAATGTAAGTTCTAGAAAAATAAATCCATGGAAGAATATCACTCATGAAAGAAAATAGTGAGATTGATATGGATGTGTCAGTCTAAAGGTTCAAAATCTCACCAGATTTATCTACAAAATTCAGTTACTAAATCCTCAAAGAAAATAACTAAACTACTTAACTCTAAGTTGTGAGATTACTTATTCAATCATGTTATGAATTCTTCAAATGTTCAATTAAATTTAGCAAAAGCATACACAACAACAAAAATATTTAAAAACCACCCTTTTTTTTGTCAAAATTTAAACTCACATTAATATGAAAATAAATCAAACACAACCGAAATCCCCTTCCCTACACTTAAAGCTTACATTGTCCTCAATGTAAGGTGAAATGTAATGAAAATGACAAAAATAACCACAATATAAATGTAAAAATAAAAAGATAAATGAACGATCTCTACTTGGGTTGCCTCCCAAGCAGCGCCTTTGTTTATTCTCATTGGCTTGACTCAGTGCTTCCTTCTTCAACCAGTATAAATTGGATCCTCAAGGTCTAATGTTGTCACATTCTCTACTTGGATACCTTCATAGAAAGGTTTGAGCCTATGGCCAATAACCTTGAACACTTTGGAAGTTTCTAAACTTTGAATTTCAATTGCACCGTAAGGAAAAACATTAGTAATAACAAATGGTTCAATCCATCGAGAATTCAACTTACCCGAAAACAAATGAAGTCGTGAATGGTATAGAAGGAATTTTTGATCAACTTTAAACTCCTTCCTAGAGATCATCTTGTCATGAAAAGCCTTCGTCTTTTCCTTGTAAATTCTTACACTCTCATAGGCATCATTGCGAATTTCCTCTAATTCTTGTAGTTGCAACTTTTTATGTTCCCCGCTTTCATCCATCTTTATATTGAAACTCTTGATAGCCCAATAAGTCTTGTGTTCTAGCTCAACTGGAGGGTGGCATGCTTTCCCAAACACCAACCGAGAAGGTGACATACCAATGGGTGTCTTATATGCAGTCCTATATGCCCACAAGGCATTATCTAAGCGTAAACTCCAATCTTTTCATCTTTGATTGATTGTCTTTTCAAGGATGGATTTGATCTCTCGGTTTGACACTTTCGCTTGCCCACTAGTTTGTAGATGATAGACAGTCTAGACCTTGTGGGTCACATGGTATTTTTTTAGCAAAGTTTCCATAGTTCGATTGCAAAAGTTAGTGCATCGATCACTTATTAGAGCTCTTGGGATTCCAAACTTGGATAATATGTTAGTCTTGATAAAATCTGCAATAATTTTAGAATCATGAGTCCGGTGGCCTTAGCCTCCACTCATTTTGAAACATAATCAACAGTGAGCAAAATGTAAACATATTCGAAAGATACGTAGAACGGTCCCATGAAATCGATGCCCCAAACATCAAAAATTTCACAGAATAGTATGAGTGTTTGTGGCATCTCATTCCTTTGGGATATATTACATGTCTTTTGACAATGTTCGCATGACTTACAAAAAGAATATGAATCTCGGAATAAAGATAGGCAATAGAAACCACATTCTAGCACTTTTCTAGCCATTCTTTTAGTTCCAAAGTGACCTCCACTAGCATAAGAATGACAAAAGGTGAGAATAGAAATAATCTCATTTTCAGGAACGTACATGTTCTTATCACTTAATCTGCACAATGCTTCCATAGGTATAGGTCATCCCACACATAGTATTTAGAATATTAGTAACCAAATAATTTACAATATTCACGTACCAAGGTAGTGTCACACTTCCAGAGAGCAATTGCTAGTCAAGGAATGTTTCCTACAAATGAAATTCATCCTCCACATGAACTAAACGACTCAAATGATTTGCTACGCGATTTTCTGTTCCTCTTTTATCTTTTATCTCTAAATCAAATTCACTCAAGAGAAGTATCTATCTTATTAATCTCAGTTTTGCCTCTTTCTTTGTCATCAAATAATGATGAGCTGCATGACGGGAGTAAACAATGAACTTAGTACAAAGCAAATAAGATCGAAATTTCTCTAAAGCAAAAAAATAGCTAAGAGTTCTTTTTTAGTTGTAGAATAATTTCTCTGGGCATCATTCAATATTCTAGAAGCATAATAAATGGTATGGGATGTTTTTCCAATCCTTTGACCCAAAACCACGCCCACTGCATAATCACTTGCATCGCACATTATCTCAAAAGGAAAATTCCAATCAGGAGGTTGGATAACTAGGGCCGAAGTTAACAATTCTGTCAGCTTATCAAATGCCTTTTTTACATGCCTCATCAAACTCAAAAGCCACCTCCTTTTGTAACAACTTGCGTAGGGTAGTGCTATTTTGGAGAAGTCTTTGATAAATCTACGGTAGAAACCTGCATGTCCAAGAAAAGAACGAACTTTCTGCACACTAGTGGGATAAAGTAAAGATTGAATAGTTATCTACCTCAATCCCCCAAGATGAACAACATGACCCAAAACTATACCTTGTTCAACCATAAAGTGACATTTTTTATAATTTAACACTAGGTTAGTTTCTATGCATCTTTGAAGAACAAGTGTAACGTTATGCAAACAATTATCAAACGAGTCTCTATAAACTGTGAAATCATCCATGAAGACTTCTATGATATGCTCAATATAATCTAAAAATATATTAATCATACACATTTGAAAAGTGGCTGGAGCATTGCAAAGTCCAAAAGGCATGCAACGATATGCAAAAGTCCTGAATGGGCATGTAAAAGTTATCTTTTCTTGATCCTTCGAAGCAATTGCAATTTGAAAACAACCTGAATAACTATCAAGGAAACAATAGTAAGAATGACCAGCTAACATTTCAAGCATTTGATCGATAAAAGGTAAAGGGAAGTGGTCCTTGCGGGTCACAACATTTAATTTTCTATAATCTAAACAAACCCGCCACCCATTCTTAACACAGGTAGGAACTAACTCATCATTCTGATTTTTTACAACAGTTATTCCAGTCTTTTTAGGAACCACTTGAACAGAGCTAACCCAAGTATTATTCGAAATAGGATAAATCACTCCAACTTTAAGAAGTTTGAGGATCTCTTTCTTCACTACATCCATCATGGGCAAGTTCAATCTTCTATGTAGTTGACGGGAAGGTTTCACGCCCTCTTCAAGTAAGATACGATACATGCATGTAGATGGGCTAATTCCTTTAATATTCGCAATTGTCCAACCAATAGCCGTCTTATGCTCCTTAAGAACTTGTACAAGCTTTTCTTCTTACTGTGCACTAAGTTTACTAGAGATAATCACTGGTAACCTTTCTCCGTCTCCAAGGAACACGTACTTGAGGTGGCTAGGGAGAGGCTTCAAATCTGGAGTAGGAGCCTGCAAAATAGAGGATACATGTCTCTCGTTAGAAACTGGTAAAGCAATATAAAAAACGTTACATGTCTGCTGTAACAGGGGCGAATCACTTAACACTGCAATCGTTTCCTGCAATTCAGTGCTTAAGGTTAAATCCTCATTCTCTTTCTCAAGATGCTTACTAATGACAACTTCTAATCCATCTTTTCCATCAAGTTCAAAAACTTCATGTGCTAAATTATCAATAACATCAATAGAATAAACAGGATTATCATCTTCGATATATTTCATAGCATCATAAATATTAAATTTAATAATTTCACCATCAAATTCCATAGTAAGTGTGCCACTATGAACATCTATCTTAGTTTTCGATATCTTTAAGAATGGTCTTCCTAACAAAATAGGGATAGATTGATCACTATTTTCCATATCAAGCACATAGAAATCAACGGGAAAAACCAAATCATTAACTTGGACAAGGACATCCTCAACTACACCCTTAGGATATGTACTAGATCTATCAGCCAATTAAATTACAACATTAATTTTATTCAAATGTCCAAGTTTCAATGAAGCATATATAGAATATGGCATGAAATTAATAAAAGCTCTTAAATCTAACGTGGCCTTCTCGAATCCAATGTTACCTATCATACAATGGATAGTAAGCATACCTGAATCTTTGCACTTTGCAGGGAGCTTTCTTTGAATAACTGTAGAGACATTCTACCCAACTTTCACCTTTTCACATCCTTTAAGTTTCTATTTCCTCTTAATCGTGTACAATTCTTTCAAAAATTTAGCATAATGAGGTATTTGTTTAATAACATCTAACAATTGAATATTCACCTCGCATCTACGAAAAGTTTCATATAGATCTTGATTTTGTTCATATTTCCTAGATTCTGCTAAAACTTGAGGAAAAAGTGGGTACTGTTTATAATCAGAAAGAGGTGAAAACTTACGCTTTGGTATGTTATTGTCATTAGGAACATTCGTGTCTGCAATGACTTTTTTTTCTTTTTCTTACTCCGATAATGTAGGTGCTACCTTTACTAGAATCTCAATCTCTTTACCACTTCTCAGGGTGATTGCGCTATCATTTTCTCTTGGATTCACCATTTTTTGAGATGGTAGTTTCCCCAAACTTTTCGCCTCTAGCTGACTAATTGCAGTTACCATTTGGCCCATCCGATTGTCCAAACTTTGAATACTGGCACTGGCCTCTTGTTGGAATTGTTTTGTCTCCTGTTGGAAGTGCAAAGTGTTAGTGGCAAGAGACTTAACAATATCTTCTAAAGACATATTCTAAAGACATACCTGAATTGGAAGTTTGGCTCGATTGTTGTCTAGGTTGGTATAGCTGCTTATATTGTTGGAAACTTGGGCAATTTTAAGTTGTGGGCTGATTTACTTGTGGATTACCATAGCTAAGATTATGATGATCCCTCCATTCCTGGTTATACGTGTTCGAATAGGGTTCATAGTTCTTTTGTGGTTATCCAGGAAAGCCACATGCTGCATTAACTTGTTCAATGGGTTCCTCTTGAAGAGTTGGACACGTGTCGATTGGATGTCCTACTACTGAAAATATCCCACAAGTTTTTACTATCTACATATTACCTACAGCCATTTGACGAACAAGAAAAGTTAGACTCGTAATTTATTGTTCAATGGATGAGATATTTACCTCACTAGCATGTTTAGAAGGAAGGTCAAGTCTAGTGCCAAAATGTTGAGAGTTGGCTGCCATGTTTGCAATTAAACTCCTTGCGCCCTTAGGAGTTTTATCTATCAATGCTCCTCTACTAGCAGCATCAATCATACTCCTATCAGTGGGTAGAAAGCCTTCATAGAAATATTGGATGAGAAGTTACTCACTGATTTGATGATGGGGGCAACTTGCACATAACTTCTTGAAGTGCTCCCAGTATGCATGTAGGGATTCTCTGTTATTCTGCCTTACACCACATATTTCTTTTCAAATGTTGGCTGCCCTTGAAGCTAGAAAATATTTCTCTAAAAATAACCTCTTCATCTTGTCCCATGTGGTAATACTCCTAGAGGGTAGATAATAGAGTCAATCCTTAGTCGAATCCTTCAAAGAAAACAGAATGGCTCTTAATTTAATTTGTTCTTCAGTCACTTCTGTGGGTTTAATGTTTTTGCAAACCACATGAAACTCCTTTAGATGCTTATGAGGATCTTCATTTGCAAAAACATGAAAAGTGGGTAAGAGATGTATCAGTCCAGATTTTAGTTCAAATGTAGTGGTAGAATCTAAAGTAGGAAACGTTATGCATAATGGTTGTTGATCAAATTAGGGACTGCAAGCTCTTTCAAAGTTTGATTTCCAACCATAACTTCCTTCTACTCTAAATCAGAAATGCTAGGAAATATGAGACCAGGATCGAGATCGTTCTCTTCAAAATTCCATCAAATGCCAATCCTCAACCTGTGCAAAGTTCTCTCCATTTCTTGATCGTACTGCAAAATACCTTGATTAGAAGATAGAGTTACAGTCATACACAATCAAGGAGACTCCAAAAAATCATGAAAAATAAGCAAAGAAAAGCTAGAGTAAAAGAAAAACGAACACAAATTATATACGCTAAAATACAGAAAAATAATAAAATGTCTAAAAACCCTAGAAAACGATGGAATTTGACTTCGAGAGGGGGTGGTTTGTGGATCCATAAGATCACAAATATTACTCAGAACGCCATTTTTCTTCAAACTTCTGCCGAAACTGCAAATATCGAAAATTAACGATTTTTTTCAGTAATGAAATAAGCAAATAAGACGCACAAAAATAAACTAAATCANAAATGAATATGTCTTTTTGGCAATAGCTTGAGATTTTAAATGAATTGGTTTAATATGGTTGAAAAATTGCCAATCTTAGCTAAGAACTCAAAGGATTCGGGTCCCTCCACAAATACTTATTTGGTCAACTGTAATTCTGAAATAACAAGTTATTCATTTTGCCTTGATGGTGTGCTGTCAAAGGCACCAAAAAATAATACATTAACCTTTAAAACTAATGTAGTAGTGAAAGCAATGGTCGATCCCATGAAGAGTGTGTAATTCAATATTTTATGCTTCGTACAATGATTGGGGAGTTTGTGTAAACAAACAATTGTAAATAACGCAATAAATAACAATGCAAATTAAATTAACGAAAATAGTCAAAAGATGAACCTTAGTCTAAGTCCACATCCACCGTCGGAAATCCACAATTGATCATAGATGCAAATATAATTCAATTCATATTTTGAGTATTCACCATTGGAATTATTTTCATATTTCTCCTTTATTGTAGTTAAACAGAAAACAAGCGATCCAATTAACACTAACTACTAAACAACCCAAGACAAGCGCTATGGATTTAATATAGTAATCGCCTTAAAAATTAGAGAAATCGATGAAACTAAATAACACATTCACAAGCGATTGTATTTAATCTAGTCAAACGTTCTTCCTAAGATTTAACAATTTCTAACGCAGCAAATCGTTAAACCCTAGTTGCTTCATAAATTAAAGAGATCAAACAATTACGGATTTGATATTTAATTTAGTGATAGATTGCAACAAATAATAATTAGTAAGCTTCCTAGCAATTAAAGGCAACAATCATGAAAATTAAGTGCAAAAGAACATTCAATACTCAAAACATGAATTAAACAATGAAAATAATTTAGATCTCATAATTGGATTGGTTCTGAGGCTTCACTTTCCTTCAATCAAGTACAAGAATTTAGTTATTCATGAGAATTCTAGCACAAGATAAGAGAGAAAGGGGTATGGGGGCATGTGTGTCTTCTGGACGATTTTTAGGGTCTAAAAAAATTTTGAAATTTGTTTCCATAAGTGTTTGAATCAAATTCGGAAACTAAAATTTCCTCACTAGAAGTGTACTATGCGACCGCATAGTACAAAGTTCTGCGGTCACGTAGTTCATTTGGAACTCGACCATAATTTCTCTAAACCCTTTTATATGACTGCATAGATGTTGATACTATTCGACTACATAACATTGACATCTATGCGATTGTTGCGTTTCAGCCCTCAAACTTCATTTTCTCGATTTTTAGTTTCTTTTCTCGTTTCTCTTCTTCCATTGCTTCATGTCTTCTATCAATTGGTTTTCAAATCTTTCACATCTTCGTTTTGCTTTCCGAGTCATCTTTTGGATATTTATGCAACGCCCCGACCCACATGGATCGAAACGTTACTAGACTAGGTTTACTTTAGTCGTAAACTTAATAATTTACGATACCTTTAGCGGAAAGTATAAAAATTAAATTTAAATTTAAGGATTTAATTCAAGACTTATTTAATTCTAAAAAAACATCATTTCAATACTAGAAACAAATTTTAAAAAAATGTCTTTAGAATGATTTACATGCTTGTATCCGCTTATTGACGTGAAATTCTAGGTAGAAAATAAAAATGAATGTTGCTGTTTCGCTTTCTATCTCAAACAGCAATAGTCAAAAATAATTTCGTTTGCATAGCTACTGACTCCGAAACTTCCTGAAATTTTACAGTAAAGTAGGAAACTCTTTATACTATGACATATCCAAAAATCAGCTTCCGTAGGCAATTTATGAGGTATAAAAATATTTTTCAAAACCTCACAACGACACAGTTTGGAAGGTAACCCAGCGCAGTTTACTTAAAGTGACATATAAAATTCTGCACACATCAACTCGACATGATTTCAACTTTGTGCAATAGCTAACCCATGAGGCTATCAAACTACATTGGTTTTACCCAAAAATTTCAAGGAACGATCGAGTTATGAATTTTTAAATCCAAGGGCAGAAGCTGGAAACAGCAACACTACCCGGTGCAGTTTACTCTAAGTGACATTTAAAATTCTACCGACATCAGATTGACATGATTCGAAGTTTATTCAGTAGCTAACTTATAAGGCTATCAAATACCACTCGTTTTGTTGAAAAATTCCAAGTATCAATTGAGTTATGAATTTTTAAAGTCAAGGCAGAAGCTGAAATTATAATGAGACAGCAACATTAAAATCACTAACACTTGGGTTTTTGTAAACGGTGACTTGCAAGCAAATTTTTATGGAACATATCTACCTTTAAACATAATTTATTCATAAATGAATGTGCTTAGAATAGTTCCACATATGAAATTTCATGGAAATCTATTTAAAATAACGTTAAAATTTAAAACATTAAATCACTAGCTTCCCCATAGCATGTTGCATCATTCTTTACCATCATCCACGTCCCAAGCAAATCATATCAAATCAACCGGAGGGAATTAACCTATGAATTTGAAACTCAATAGTTGTCATCGGTGCGTTTCGTTAATAAATTATAAAATTTCGAACTGCAGATTCATACAATCGCACGTAGAAGGATTTCCGGCAAAATTCAATTTCTATAGCATTGCCATGAAACTCATGACACATAGAGTCGGAGAATAATCATTCAAAAAAAGTAGTGTCGAAGCACTATACCCGGAGGTACCATTTCATTCTATTGTAGTGCCGAAGCACCGTACCAGGAGGTACCATTTCGTTCAAACATTTAAAGAAAAATCATAATTTGAAAACGAAATAAACACTTGCACCTCCACCTACCTTGATTTGAAAGATTTTGAATGTATAAAGTTGGACGATGGATTTTTCTTCCCGACGGCACACGAAACTCTTAGAAATCTACTTCTCTTATATTTTCTTTTTCTTTCTTTTGAAATTTTTCTTTCTTTTCTTTTCTAGTTCAAATTGTGAACTTTTTCTTTGTGAAACTTATATACAAATATATATTGAAAA
Organism: Fraxinus quadrangulata; assembly: GCA_903798255.1. Classification (NCBI taxonomy): domain Eukaryota; kingdom Viridiplantae; phylum Streptophyta; class Magnoliopsida; order Lamiales; family Oleaceae; genus Fraxinus; species Fraxinus quadrangulata. Next base: position 45,967 of record CAIGRB010078087.1, read on the forward strand.
TTAGATGGAAATATGAATTATTTTGGGAAAATGAAAGGTAAGAAAACGGTTAGTCCCATAGTGAATAATTGTTGGCAGCCAATTAAAGGAAGTTTAAGAGAATAATGTTTAGGCTACATTTCTTCCATTCTTGTGCTGTAACGTGTGCACTATTGGGTGTCTATATTTTAATGCATAAATTAAACACATGTTGAAAGTATGACAAATTTGAAAATGAAAGTTAAAAAAAAAAAACGGTGGGCTTCTTTTATGCATTAATTCATGCATTTCATTTGATGTTAAATGCCATAATGGTGTGTATAATGCCATGTAACCTACCAAATTATGATATTAATTGCATTGACTATTCCACAAAAATTGTGAAACGTGTGTGAGTAAATATTCAACCAAATTTTGAAAGTTTCAACCTTTTTTTTCTTAAAGTTGGGAAAGATGAAATGAATTGTCATTAAGTAAATTTTATACTTGGTCCCTAAAATTTA